>CM042427.1:1580000-1582500 GCA_023631565.1 Gymnocephalus cernua | reverse complement strand
CCAGTGTACAAACCTTCTTTCAGGCGCCTGGAGCAGCAAGAGAGGACAGTAAAAATCTAGTCAGCGGCGAGCATCTCTTCCCTCCAGACATGCTTCGACTGTACAGACTGGCAATGTTTTTATGATGGTTGTGATGCATTAAGCTTTGTATCAGTAGAAACCCGGTAGTATTTTCGAATGACCGTGCTTCCCTCCCTCATGTCCCCCTGAGGCAAACCTTCTCTGCATTGTGGGTCTGGAAAAAAAGCTTCTGATGACGCAAAAATCGTCATTTAGTGTCATCGGAGGCATTTTTGCCCAGAGTCTATGGACTACAGCGAGCTAGTTCAGCATGTTTTCAACCCGCCCATAGGGGGTTGGCCTGTCTTTACCCGAAACGAGCCGAAGCTAATTGATTGTCAGCCGAGTGTCAACCATCTTGAAGCTTCGCTAAACAGGCTCTGTCTTTTCAGCAGCAAACTTTTACAACAATTATGTGCATTCAAACTACCGCACATGTGTACCACTGGGATACATTGGTACAGATCGGAGAATATGCAGGAAACTTTATTACAGACGGAATACTCGACACACTACGCGAGCTTCGCCTGCTACGGAGACCAGCACCTCAGCCTGCGGTGTTGCTTGATGCCGCTAGCCGGTAAGGGGACATCCTCAGCGGTGAAACGCGGAACGAGGGCAGGAGTATGACCTAGCTAGGTGGAAAGCTAACGCTAGCCGGCCACCTGTCCCATCAATCCTAGTTGCAAGTGTCCGTTCATTAAACAACAAACTTGACTACATCCAACTTCAACGAAACTCGCAACGCGAGTTCAGAGACTGCCGTTTTTGCTTTTGTGGAAACATGTTATATACAGTATCTCACAAAAGTGAGTACACCCCTCACATTTTTGTAAATATTTCATTGTATCTTTTAATGGGACAACACTGAAGTAATTGCACTTTGCTACAATGTAAAGAATTAAGTGTACAGCTTGTATAAGTGTAAATGTGCTGTCCCCTCAACATAACACACAGCCATTAATGTCTAAACCACTGGCAACAAAAGTGAGTACACCCCTAAGTGAAAATGTCCATATTGGGCCCAATTAGCCATTTTCCCATGTGAGCTGTCAAGTCAAACTTTAGTTTAAAAGCATATTTAGGACGAAAGCGCCATTTTTATATATATATATATATATATATATATATATATATATATATATACACACACACACACATATATACATATATATATATATATATATACACATACATATATATATATATATATATATATATATATACATATATATATATACATATACATATATATATACATATATACATATACATATATATACATATATATATATATACACACATATACATATATATATATATATACATATATATATATATATACACACATATACATATATATATATATATATATATACGTGTATATATATATATACACACGTATATATATATACACGTATATATATATACACGTATATATATATACACGTATATATATATATATATATATATATATATACACACGTATATATATATATATATACATATATATATATATATACACGTATATATATATATACACGTATATATATATATACACGTATATATATATATATATATATACACACGTATATATATATATATACACGTATATATATATATATATATACACGTATATATATATATATACACGTATATATATATATATATATACACGTATATATATATATATATATATATATATATATATACACACGTATATATATATATATATATATATATATATATATATATATATATATATATATATATATATATATATATATATATATACACACACATATATATATATATATATATATATATATATATATATATATATATTAGGGCTGTCAGTTTAACGCGTTATTAACGGCGTTAACGCAAACCCATTTTAATGCCGATAATTTTTTCAACGCACGAGTAACGCATAGAGAGAGCAACGGGATCTGTTAGTCCACTTCTTTAACTGTCTATGGGCACACCATGTCCCGCCCTACGAAGCAGCTGATTGGTTTGGTTTAGGCATTTCACCGCGAGTGGTGAGGATAGTGGATTGGTCAGGGGATAGGACCTGAACAAATGGAGTTACGTTACCTTCGACGCCTGGCCAATAGTAGTGATTGAAGGGCGGGTCTTGTAATTTCGCAGACCGCAAACAAAACAGACACAAGCCTCGGCCGGTTTTAGCTTGCTAGCCGCGTAGCTTGTAGGCTCGTGACGGCGATTATCTTCAGAGCGAGCGAGTAGTGACTCTACAGTCAGTGAGAGAAACAAATGAGGCAGTACTACCTGTAGTACTATCTGCAGTACTATCTGCAGTACTATCTGCAATGGAACATCGAGGTAACAGCGTTACATTATGTGACAGATTATTAGATCCAAGTGTGAATGTTAGTGTGAAATTGAACATAACGTATATGACGATGTTGTTTTCAAT
>CM042427.1:1325000-1575000 GCA_023631565.1 Gymnocephalus cernua | reverse complement strand
CACACACACACACACCGACAGACAGACACACACACACACACACACATACACACAAGGAAACAGCTGAGTGAGTGGCGCCGGAGCTGCTAGCTACACGACTCCGCTCTGCCTTAGCTAACTTTCCTACTGCCTTTGTTCCGCGGGCCAACTGCTGTTCTGCCGCCGTTCAGACACCTTGTAGAACTGCCAGACCGGTGAATGTAGGGAGGCCGCCATTTTAGCTCCATGTAGAAAATGTTCTCACGAGTAGTGCGTCATCTGATCGGCATTTATGGAGACCACCGATCAAACTATTTAAAGCCATTATCGGCCGATACCGATCGGTGACCGATCAATCGGAGCACCCTTAGTTCTTAAACTCTTGGACTATTTGCTCACGCAGTTGTTCACAAAGTGGTGAACCTCACCCCATATTTGCTTGTGAACGACTGAGCCTTTTGGGGATGCTCCTTTTATACCCAAATATGACCAATTAACCTGTTCACCTGTGGAATGTTCCAAAAAAAGTCTTTTTTTGGCATTTCTGAACTTTCCCAGTCTTTTGTTGCCCGTCCCAGCTTTTTTGGAATGTGTTGCAGGCATCAAATTCAAAATGAGTGAATATTTGCAAAAAACAATAAAGTTTATCAGTTTGAACATTAAATCTTTTATTTGTAGTGTATTCAATTGAATATAGGTTGAAAATTATTTGCAAATCATTGTATTCTGTTTTTATTTACGTTTTACACAACATCCCAACTTCATTGGAATTGGGGTTTGTATGTCAACGAGACAACAAGCCTGCTGTACCTTCCTCCTTCTCATACCACCAGAGGGCAGCACTACATAAAATACAGAGGGGTTTTACAATGGAACAAATACCTACACCTTACATGCAGCTCATCCTCCCTACCTGTATACAAAAAAACTAAAAGAAAAGTTGTGTTCAGTGGATATCTAGCTTCCTTGCTGGCAACAATTGAATTTACCAGCTTCTTCTTCAGCTTTTATTATCCAAATCTCCTGCCTTGTTCTGTAATCATAAGTCTTGCTATTTCATTCCTTTGTCATAATTTTGTTATTTTCACCAAATTGAGTTTAAGCCTGTAATTATCTATGTAATTATTTTTGTTATTCTATTTTTGCCATATTGAGTTTATTATTATTATTTATAGTCCTATTTTTTTATTGTAAATTACGTTCTAGTGACCTGGTGAGGTTTCACAATAAGCCCCCCACGAGTTTCTGACCTCTCCAGCACACACGCTCTTTCTATGTGAAAGACATATGTTGTGATTTACTGTGTGCAAATCAATAAACAAACAAACAATCCAGCTCTGGGTCAGGTTTGTGAAATCTACCGGATGATGTAAAACATGGAGGTCTGCTGAGATCTGCTAGATTCAGCAGACATTGCTGCTCTGAGCTCCGTGCACTGGTGCCACATAGGGAAGGCACACATTGTTCATCTAAACACACTGCTCACACTGTTATGGTACAGAGCTGGATTGAAATCAGCAAAATATCTCTAAGTATTAAAGAAAGGCTAATTTGCAGCATTTGCTGGTTTTCCAGATTGCGTGCAAGCTAGGGTTGGAACAATACACAGAAGTCACGGTTCGGTTCATACCTCGGTTCAGACATCACGGTTCGGTACAATGGAGGGAAAGGCAAAACAAAAATGCAGAAGGCAATTTTTTTTATTGTGCATGTCTCAGGCTGTACCACCTAGTGTCATACAGTCTCTCCCCTGAGCTAGCTGCAACAGCCTGAAGTGTATAAAATAAGATGTAAACAGTAAACAATAAGTAGGCTACCCCACATCATCTCCAGACTCCATCTGGAACTTGTAAACAAAATAAGACAATCAGCTAGTAGTGTGATTATGGGAGACAAGCGCTGCTCTCATATGTGAATGCACAGAGCAGGGATGTTAAAAGAGCAGCTTCGGTTACACAGAGCAGGAGACAATTTTTGGCGTTAGCTTCACACGCTACAGCTAACGGCGGAGCTAACAGCTAACGGTGGAGCTAACGGCAGAGCTAACAGCTAACAACGGAGCAAACAGCGGAGCTAACAACTAGCTAATGGTGGAGCTAACAGCGAAGCAAACGGGCCTGGAGGCCATTTGTGGTCGAGGCAAGAAGGGATACAGCTACGTCCGTGTTTGGTTGTATATGAAGGGACTAGTTTGCTTCGTGTGGACTCACTGGACCCAGAGTGATAGAGAAAGACTATCGGCTCTGACTGGACCGACTCGACATGTAGGCGGAGCTCAGGAGGAGCTAAGGGGAGTTACAGATTAGGTGTCTGTGTCCCTAAAGAAGCACGTATCTAACAGTAGTTCCGCATTACATTAATTCATTTGCACGCAAGTTTTATTTATTTTTATACCGTGGATTCTCCGTGTAAATTCATGTGCCGAACCGAGACACCCGTACCATTTCGGTTCAATACGAATACATGTACAGTTCCACCCCTAGTGCAAGCATTTACCCGGGGGTATGTGTCCTTACCAAGCAGTGTCCTCCATGAAGATGCCTTCCTTCTCCAGCTGCATGAACAGCTCCCCTCCTGGTGATAAACAACAGTACAGCTTGGTTAGTGGCATTAGAGAATCTTCCTCCAATCCATTTCTTTATTACTCCATTCATCCCTTTTTCTCCCTCCGCCTCTTCCCTTTCTAAACAACCGTATGGCTATAAATGCTAAAAATGAAGGTATCTCATAAATAGGTGTACATGCACAAATATTGGTCCATGGCATCTGTCCCTCCTATGTTTTTACCCTCCACATCCATCAGTTCTTCTCTCAGTGCCTCCGTCTTACCACTCAGACACTCCAGTATGAGGTAGAGTTTTCCTCCAGTCTGGAAGGCGTAGAGCAGATCCACAATGAATGGGTGTCTCACCGTCTCCAGGATCTCCCGCTCTGCTCGCGTATGTGCCGTGTCTTTAGCATTACACACTATCTTCGCCTAAAGACAAATGAACAAGACAATGTGAGCACAGTACAGCATTGAAAAAGGCAAAGAAGGGGAAATTATAAAGAGTAGGACCAGTAAAGAAAGGAGGACAAATAGAAGGGAAGAGAATGAGAGGCAAATAAAGCATGGTGTGGAGAGAAAAGCATGAAGAAAACATGGAAAGAGAGCAACTTCACGTTCCGTTTATCCTACATTTTGTGTCTAAGGAGGGAACTGTGGACTGAGACAACGTACCTTTTTCAGGACCTTCATGGCAAATATGTTCCCCATCTGAGCACCCTGAACCTTCCTCACCTGGAAAACCTGAAAAAAGACATTTTGTTACCAGCCGTGACACCTTCTTCATCACGTGTGTGTGTGTGTGTGTGTGTGTGTGTGTGTGTGTGTGTGTGTGTGTGTGTGTGTGTGTACACACCTAGTGTAGTGGGAACTACCGCAGAAGTGCATTTGAATACTTTGAGCAATAGCGTCACAAACATGCAGTCACAAAACTTTAGCAAGGCGGTAGAAAGTTGGAAAGGGCCTTGGCCCTCCCACTTCACGCCCCATGGCCCGATAACCGTGCAAGATGCAGTAACAAAACTTTACAGGTGTGTAGTTGAGATGAAAATTAAAGCGGAGTTTGAAAATGGGTGGGATCTGGAAGGGAGCCAGAAGTAGGGGGTAGGAAGTAAAGAAGGGGCCATTGGCCTCCCCACACTTTACTACACTGGCACGACTTGGCGTCTCAACCCATCACAAGATGGTTTCTAGTTTTAATATGAATATCAAATAAATCAATTAATTTAATTTATTACATGTAATCATGCAGTAATGGTACGGAACGGAAAGTTAAAGTAAAAAATTTAAACAGTACACAAATTGGAAGATCTGCGGTTTGATCCCGGCTCATCTAGTCTGCATCTCGAAGTGTCCATGGGCAAGATGCTGAACTCCAAGTTGCTCCCAAAGGCTGTGCCATCGATGTGCATGTTAATGATTCAATTATTAAATCATGATGAGCAGATTGGCACCTTGCATGGCAGCCTTTACCATCAGTGGTTGTATGTAGTATGTCGCTTTGAGTGGTTGGAAAACTAGAAAGGCGCCATTTACCATAAAAAGAAACTAAGATTAGGACTGTGCTGAAAGATATTTTACGTAGTGTTGAAACAATTGTGAATGAAACATTGACTATTATGATGTGTTTGGGAATTACTTTTAGTAGTAGAGTAGATATGAATGAAGATGTCACCTTAAAAAAAGGTGTCAAATGTGTACACCAACGTGCACGCCACGGTGCTCAATCACACACACCTTGCCATAGGCTCCTTTTCCCAGCACAGTAAGAAGCTCAAAACAGTCAGGTCCAACTCTCTCACTGTCTCTGTTGACACTTTCACTGGTCAACTCCACTTCCTCTGTTTGCACACTGTGATAGCATGACACAGAAAAGTAGCAGTATTGGTATAAAAACATTTGTACTATATCTGTATCCATCTTTTTTTATTTATATATAAATATAACCTTACTTCTCTGGTTCTGTCACAGTGAAGTCACAGACATCATCCTACAGATGGAAAACAGCAAGATAATGAGTTTGAACAATGTTAGAAAAGTAAGTCCATTTTTTTATTTTTTTATAAAGGGGTACTTGTTAAGGGTTATAATGCAGATCTGTGTCATCTTTGTGTGGGCAGTGTGTTTACATAAACAGTGTTGGCTTCCCTCCCTCACCGCTGTGCACCGTTCATCTACACAAATTGCCCACACTGCTATGACACAGAGCTGGATTTAACTCAGCAAAATATTTTAAGTTTTTGTACACTGTAGCCAAATGTCCCTTAAAATAAGATGTGTTTGTGGTAGTGCTGTCAGTTAAACGTGTTAACGGCATTAACGCAAACCCATTTTAACAATTTTTTTATTGCGAGATTAACGTTATTTTTGGCCTAGCAAACTTTGTAGTTTTTTTCACATCCTTGTTCCAACAACTAGTTACGTTAGAAAAACTACAACACCACACCGGATCTAGCTAGACTGGAAACAAAACAACAGGCACGCCACCGACACTTGTTTAGGCTTGCGAGCCGGCCAGAGAGTAGTAGGCTAACGTTACGTTTTGAGTGGATGGCGAGCACGAGACGCCGAAATGGATGCCAGTAAGATTCTGAATGGAAAGTTTACTTGTAAAAAGTTGTCGAGGGGGACAGTAGTTTCATGGATACACAGCCTGTACGACACGGAGAAAGCATCCCAACTGGAACTCGTCTCATTAACCGGTGATCACTGGACGTCAGTGAGTAATCAAAATTATTTAGGAGTTACTGCACACTATATTGACTATGTATATCAGCATACGGTTTTAGGACTGTGTTGTTTGTATCGTTTTTTTGGGCTGTTTTTGTCATTTGGGACATTGTCCACCCCCTTTTCTGTCCGGGACAATTGTTACATTCCTTATTAGAAAAATGTAAAGATTACAAATGCCCTGCTGTGGCATCTGATTTTGGACCATTTCGTTTGTACTGTATAAGCAAAGTGTTAGTGTTACATGTCAGTTAGGTTAGGTACTTAGAGGAATTGTGCAATAATGACAGATTCACACATTTTTCTTTTGTTTACAGTAAATAAATAATAAACAATTACAAATCTTAAAGTCAAGTTCATAAAGTAACTTTCTTTGCATTCATTTGATTCCCAATCAAGATATAGGCCTACTGGTAAGAATTGCTTTCCATTGTTTCCATTGTTGTTCCATTTCAAAGCGACTTTGAGTCTATGAAAAGCGCTATATAAAATTCAATTTATTATTGTTAATATGTACTTAAAAACAGTTTTGTCAGCAAAATAATAGGATTTTATTAATGTGATAAAACATGCAATTAACTATAGAAATTTGGCGATTAATCGCAATTAAAAAAATGTATCGTTTGACAGCCCTAGTTTGTGGCAATGTACCCAAGCTTGACTTTTATTAACATGTGCACATTGTGCACAGAGACAAGTATTATGCAGTCAAAAAGTTTTCTAAAGCAGAAACAACCTGTGATGAGGCAAATGATTTGTTTTCTCATTCCTGTGTATTTCAGGTAACTGATCAGTAGTAGTCTTATCAATGACTGGGGGATACAGACCTCTGTATCACTGATGTCCTCTGTCTCCAAGTCTATGTCAAACACTCCTGCCATCCTGAAACAGAAATTGTAAAGTCAAACAGTCTGTGTTTCATTCAATCACAGGTAGGCCTGTCGCGATAGTCAATAAATCTATTAATCGCACAATAAAAATAATTTGCCTGATCATTTTTCCGGCCGCGAAAATTTCCATTTGCATGCTTGTTCTCTCTCTCTCTCTCTCTCTCTCTCGAGAATGGAAGACCACTCTCGGTTCCTTAGCGTGTCGAGGAGTGAACCCTCTTGTCAGTCGCATGGTCTTTGTGTGGGGAGGCGGAGAGAGAGAGAGACACACAGAGAGAGAGACAGAGAGAACGCTAGTTGAGAGTTGGAGCAGGTTTCCCGCAGCACTTTGTAGTTAAGGCAGCGTTAAAAAAAAAAGTATATGAGCGATATCTGCCGTGAAAAACGGCTTTAATTACTCGGCGTCCTGTTTTCTCCATTTCATTCCAAACCACACAGTTGATAACCTGCAGGTGGAGGCGGTGGAGACAGGCTCGGACATACACGCCGCTGTGGACTTGTGTCAGTCTCGCAAGCGGTTTCAGGAAAGTGGCTGCATCACGTGTCCGACAACACACAGAACATAACCGGTACAAGCCTACAGCTGTCCGCGGACACGGAGTGCGGAAAGTGTGTCCTAGACAGGTGAACTGAGACATACGATATATAAGATAGATATAATGTATTAATTATACATTATTTAAATTTAATATTTAGTGTTTAATAAATAATTGTTAAATGTAGTACAGAGTCTGTAATCTATCGCACAAACACTCGAGGAATGCTGCAAACATTTGACAGCCAGTACGAATTACATACGTGTCACAAACGGCGATTCCACAACGGTACAGCAGCGTGAAAGACGACATACTAAAGGATATCAAAGACATATTGTGGATATTTAAAATCTCTTCCAGTTCCAGTGTTAAGTATTCTTTAGAAATAAAAGTGTATTGATCTTTGAAAAGGTGTACCTGCATTATTATGCCATTATCATTATATTAAATGAAAACGGTCTCAGAATGACAATATCGTTTATCGCAATAATTTCTGGGACAATTTATCATCCAGCAACATTTGTTATCGTGACAGGCCTAACCACAGGCCCATTAACACTAACCAATGAGGAATGTAGCATTTCTTTTATCTTATTATCTTATTATTGTATCATGCTGATCAAGGACAATTTAGTCTTTCCTATTTGACCACCTAAGATTCTTTTTCTAAGGAAGTCATATGACCACAAACAAACAACTGACCCAGTGATCCAAGAAATGTTGAAACACAACCTGCTGGTTGAGTTTTTACTTAAATATGTGGGTACCCAAAACATAACGATAGCCTAGCCTCTCCACCAAACAGTGTCCTGGAAAATCAAAACGTTACACCAGGTTAAAACAGACATTGACAACCGTGTCTCTGTCTGTGTTATGTATCTCAGGTTAGCTACCCAAGTTAAATACGTCTCATAATCAAATCCTAAAATAGCTAGCTTAACTTTTCACAATCGCATGCTAGCTAATCAGATGGTTACCAAAACAACACGTTAGTGTAACAAATGTTTCATCAGACTGCTTTAAGTTTTCGTCCACAATTAGACTGAGCGTAAGGTCACTTCTTTTTCCTTTAAAATCCCCAACTGGTTAAAACTGGCTGAAAACAGTAAATGTGAGCCAACATCACATTGACAGCTGTTTTGACATGTAGCGCTAGTCAAACATGCTAACGTTAATGCTAGCTAGAGTTTCACCTGTGAACGCTCCTTCATCCGGGGGTTCCTTATCTCAGTACGCAGTGAAATAGTTTAAAAACCAAAGCAGTTTCTATACACAAACAGCTGCGACCGCCATTTCTTTTGTTATACTTTTGTCAACTAACCAGCAACAACACACGACAGTATTTAGGTTCCCTTCATTCTTCTAGCTAACCCTTCTAGCACATAGACTGTAGTCTATATAGGTCCAGAGACGTTCAGAGATGTTCCGAGTTGTTGTCGCTGAGCGCACCGAGCGGACCTGCCTGTAACCTTCTACGTCAGCTTCTTCTTCTGTGTATTTAACGGCGGTTTGCATCCATTGCGTTGCACTACCGCCAACTACTGGTGTCACATTTCACCTACAGTTGCCAGCTAGTTACTCAGATTCTGTTCAACAACTAATCAGATACCTCCTGCCTTGTTCACCTCCTCCACATTCCAGTGTTTCCCAATCCAGTTCCCCTCAATTCTGCTCTTGTCATTCCCTCCATCGTGATCTTTCTCTCTAACATATATTTCCTACATTCAGTTAAAACCAGAGGTGTAGTGGTAAAAGAAAAAAAGAGGTGGGTAAACTATAAATTCTGGTAGACCACGACGTGGTCACCTTTTAAGGTGGGCCACTGCCTACCGGTGTATGTGTATCCTGATGACATCGCTATAGGCTATCATTTGATGGTACTACCAAGGGTATCACTGGTTGTTTCCTCATCATAGGTCACACAATCACTATTCAATTCATACATTAATCTAAGCTCTTGTTAAAGAGACTCAAGAAGGAATAATAGGGTTGAAATCTATAAAGTTTACTAAATGACAAAACAGAGAGAACAAAAATATTTAAGCGATAGAGAGGGAGGCTTATATCCAGGGCTGCCAATGCAATGCACTTGTACATAATGATTAGGGATTTGGGATTATTTTCATAGTCGATTATTCTGTTGAATATTTTCTCGATTAATCGATTAGTTGTTTGGTCTACAATATGTCAGAAAAATGTGGATTCCCAATTTTTCCCAAGATTTGTGTTTCCCAAAAGCCCAGGATGACATCCTCAAATGTCTCGTTTTGTTTCTGCTCCTGTAGAAGCTAGAGGTCTGTATGAAATCAACCTTGTTACTAGAAAAACATGTTTTTAGCCGCAATCTTATGGAGAAAAACTACACTACCCACAGTCCTAAGCTTAACAGCGACGCCTCTGATTGGTTCAACTCGCCGTTTCCATAGAAACGTTTACCGTACCCGCAAAACCGCGAACGGCTATAGCGATAACATTAGCTAGCTAGGTGACTAGCAAAGAGAGCTTGTTGTCACAAACTTCCAGTGGTTTAAATGTCAGAGAATGCATAATTACATCCAGTTATTTATCTGATAATGTATCCTGAATTTTACTTGTAACATGGGCTAATGGGAAAAGGTAGAGGTGACTTGTTGAGTCAGTGGCATGAATCTACTGTGAACCAAATTAACCTAAAAAACATGAAGTTTAGTACTGTTTTTCGAGCTCACTCACTTTGGACTTGTAGCCGAGGCCGTTTGCTGGCATCAGGAGGGCTGCTGTCTTGACGCCGCTTAAAAAATTGCCGGACATCTATTTTTACAATTTATTACATGAGACATGTAGGCTAGTTTGGGCTAGTGACCATGGATGTATTAGGAGAACTGACGAATCTTGATGCAGTCTGCTGCTTCCTGCTGGCTACGCAAGAGATGCTCGATGGTGTTTTAAGCCCCCAACGTTGACTTCAAGGCACCTAACTGTTGCCTAATCCTAAGGTGTGTCCCAAATCGCGCACTTCCCTTAGTGCACTCAGAGAAGTGCACTTTGTGCACTATGTACTTACTTGCATAGTGCGTAAAATTTGACGGGGGAGTGTTGTCTCAAATCGCGCACTGCCTCATGTACTTACCGGAAGTGACGATCACAACATCTCAGTCCTCCTCCTTCTTCTTCTGCGAAATTTTGAATTATACCCAGGGCAGAGCATTCCCACTACCTTTTGTCACTCGCGAAAAATACATTTCTGCTTTGTTTATCAAAATTAATGTGATTGTTTTTATTGTTGCTTGTATTTTACCTCTGTTTTATGCAACCATAAACATACCGGTTTTATGATATTCATACTTTTGCTCTTAATTCATTGTAAGAAACCAAAAATGGCCATTTTGAGTTATTTTAGCAAAATTGGAGCAATTAAAATGGTGTCCAACTGGCATAAAACGTTAACATTGAAAATAGTCATATTATGTTTATATAAGGGTGTTTATTGCAATAGCTATTAATTACAGTGACAATACAAGAATGAAAGCAGAGGCAACCCAATAGACATTTCAATAGATCATATTGTTCTATTCATTCATTTCACGTATGCTTGCTACAGTCATGCAACGCTAAAGATAACACATACCATTAAATACATTCAATAACATTTTATTTTAAAAGACGGTGCCATTGTTGGCCCTATACTTTGATGATGGGGAAAGTGATATGAGGGTGGACTTCAGACTCCCCAGGGGATCCTGTAACGGTACATCCTCAGCACGGCGTGTGACCACGGCGGGGAACCGTCATCATCGAGGCCCTTGTCTTCCTCTTTTGGCTAGCCAGCGGTACCTCTTATCGTGGTTTAGCCAGAGCCTTTGCTCTGCCCCGGGCCACTGTGCACCGTGCTGTCCACAAGACCAGCAGGGAAATCCTCTCTCCTCCCCCAGGTCGTTCACCTTCCAGCAGAGGAGGACTTCCCTCAAGTTTGCAGCGTTGACGGCTGCCACGTCCGTGTCCCTAACGATTATATAAGTCAGATCAGGACAGAAACAGCACTGTTAATACGTTATAACATAGCATACATTAACGTACTGTAACATTACTGCTAACGCTCGCAGCTTAGCTAATGTATATTGTATACACATGTATACAAGATCACACATCTAACGCTAAAATGTCTACAGTGAGGACGATAGTTAAACACAGTAAACAACAGTATACCACAACACATGTAACGTTAGCTAGGTTATCACGTTTTTGCCAGTGGTTAAACCAAAGAGTACCGGTAACTTCTATACTTGTTGGTTAAACTGTGCCGCTGTTAGCTAGCTAAGGTTAGCTAAAGCTAGCTTGATAGCACGTCAAATTACGGTACATATAAACGTTATAATTCGCGGTACAAAAATCATCACCGATTGCAAAATTAACCACATATACATAAACAGGTGGCTTATATTTTATACAAATACAGCAAAAAGATGAATGTTCAACTTACATTTGTGTTGTTCGGTCGGTCTCGCTGTCGCGTAGAAGTCCGCCATTATCCAAAGTTTTTCAGTTTTTGTTAGCTCCGCCCCTTCCGCTACGTAGCCAAGATGGCGACCGTTGAGTGTGGAAAGTGTGCATCGATCCACACTCAACTTTTTGACCGTTTTGAGTGCACCATCCGGGTACTTGCAGTGCACTGCATTTACCACACTTCGACAAGTTACACTTTGAGTGCACTCAAATAGTATAAGTACAGAAGTGCGCGGTTTGGGACACACCTCTAGTGCCTTCCAGGCATCGCTGCCTGGAAGGCGACGTTGTGGGCTTTAACAAACACACCGCAAGAGATTGGTCAACACTGACAGTAAGCAGCGCAATATGAAAGACTTTGTCTTAGGTTTAACAATCTATGAAACTAATAATGAAAAATATGAAACTAAAATGATATAAGCTTAATTTAAAATGGCTTAGGAACTATAGGCTATTTAGAGGTGGATAAACGCACTTTGGAGGTGGGTAAACGCTATTTCCGAATTTTGGGAGGTGCGTAAACGGCGTTTACGTGCGTTTAGCCTCCACTACATCCCTGGTTAAAACATGTTGCAGTTTTCTGGATTTTGACATCTATTAATTAGGCTACACAACACACATATTCCTTATATTTAATTTCTTCATATTCATAAAATTCACTCACCAGATCTACTCTCTTTCCTCGCCTTGATTTCAATTAATTCCACATACACTATCACATCCTCTATCATCCACAAAGGCACCACAGGCCATATTACAGTTTGAGCAAAATCAAGTCCTTGCACTCCTAAGTCTCTTGCCACTGCATGCCCCACCCAACCAAAGCTCAATTTCTGTGCTCTCTCTCTCTCTCCCAGCAGTTCTGTAGTACACTTTTTCCTGGATGAGCCTCCTCATGTCCCCTCAAATTTATCCAGTAATTTGCCCTCAGTTGACATTGATGGAGCTCTAATGGCATTTCTCCTGCCTCAACTTGCAAGGTGCACACTGGTGATGTTCTAACTGCCACACACTCAAAGCCTGAGCCTGAACCCTATCCAGCCCTGCAAGCACAGATGTGGCAGCTGACCTACTTGCATAGTCCAGCCTTGACCTGATTAGAGCTACATATACTGTACATACATCTCATTGCTTCAAAGTCAGCTCCCCATTTTACCCATGCAAGACATCTCATGACACATGATCACTTTTTTACATTTATTTTCACCTGTCTCACATGTTCTCTCCATGTTAATTTAAAGGCTGAATATATCTTTAAATTGGGTCACTTATGTAGTAGAAATGTGAAAAGAAATTGAAATTGGTGCCTTCTAGGCCGAGAAAAGCCAGAAAATGTGTTTTTGGCTCATATGGATGAAAGACACCAAATCCCAGAATGCACTTTGCTTCGCTGCTTTGAGTCCACTCCCAAGCCACGCCTACCGCTTGACAGACAGACAGTGAGGCATTCAACTCAACTCAATGTGTTTTATTGTTATTTCAACCATATACACAAAACAACGTTTCATCGTGGCTCAAGTGGTGTTACACATTTAAAATATATAAAAACTACATTATATAAAAATGACATACGAAACAGGCTACCTTTAGTGCACACACACATTATAGGCTCCGTAAAGTTCAGCTAAGCATACCAGCATTAGGCTTGGTGGGCTGTAAACACCGAGTATAAACACAGCCGTGAATTAGCGTGGAATGTAGAATGGTCGCCATGTAACAGTCACAAACTCCAGCGGTTAGCAGTTAGTTGGATACAAATCACCCCATTTCTGCACCAGTCCGTGTTAACACAGTCCACCTTCATACAGAGCATCTCTAGCTCGGATCGTCGGAGGGCTAGCAGGCCTGGTAGCTGGACAGTCCGGTTCACTGTTGTTCAGCCATGTTTCCACGAAAACAAAAAACACAGTTTCTGAACTCACGTTGGGAGCATCGTTGAAGTTGGATGTCGTCCAGTTTGTTGTTTACAGAACAGACACTTGCAAGCAGGATTGATGGGACAGGTGGCCGGCTAGCGTTAGCTTCCCACCTAGCCGATGAGGAGGTCCCCTACCTGGCTCGGGGCATCGAGCGAGACCGCTAGTCCCCGTGCTGGTCTCCGTGCTGGTCTCCGTGGCAGGCGAAGCTCTCGTAGTGTGCCGATTATTTCGTCTGTAATAACGTTTCCTGCATATTCTCCGATCTGTACCGATGTATCCCGGTGGTACACATGCGGTAGTTTGAATGCACATAATTGTTGTAAAAGTTTGCTTCTGAGAAGAGAGAGCCCTGTTTAGCGAAGATTCAAGATGGCTGACATTTCGTTTTTTTCCGGACGAGATCGGCTCGCTTCGGGTGATGGGCGGGTTGAAAACATGGGTTTCTGCTGAATGCTAAATCGGTGAAGTATCCCTTTAAGGTCCAAATATAATCCCAAAAGGAACCTATCTACTCTCTCAAGTTTACTTCCATACAATTTAACCTCATTATCTTCTCCAATTCTTTTTTGTTTTCTCCACTGAGAACTTAACATGCCCCACATTTCTCCCTCTTTTCCACAGGGCCCCATCATCAGCAAACAGAGATCTTACTATACCCTCTGGTATATTTACAAAAATATAATTTATCATAACAGAGAATAAAGTAGGACTAACAACACTACCCTGGGGTGTCCCATTCTCTACTATATGCTTGCTTGACAACTCAGCCCCCACTTTAACCTTCTATGACATAGACGTATGGCGGATTGCAAACCAGCGGTGCATACCGGCACCCACTGACATGCAACTTCAAGTTATCTAAAGCAGTGATTCCCAAACCCCGGTCGCTGGACCGGTGTCAGTCCGTGAACCCGTTAGTACCAGGCCTTGAAATATTCCCAGAATAATGGTCTTTCTTTAGTTGTTTTCTCCTATTATAATGTGCTATAACAGTCATGTTATTTCATCCAAAACACAAACAATAAATAGCCTAGATCAAAATGTGTTTCTTTGAGCGACAGCCTAGTGATCGCTTAGGGGCTCATTGGTTCTGGACGCATGTTTCTGACCGGACCGCAGAGCGCGGTGCACGTGAAGTGGCAGGTCCAGCAAACTTCCATAGCCCGTTTCATTGCTCACTGTTCCAGTAAAAGAAAGGAGGATTACCAACCAGAAAAAAGCTGAAAAAGAAAAGCAAATCAAGCTTCAATCGTAAATTTGATGCCTCATATATGAATTTAACAGATGATTCCTTGGCGCCAAATTCACTGTGTGTTGTTTGTGGTGAAATACGCAATGAACAGCCTATGTTTAAAAACGATGCATCTTTAAATTGAGGCATTTCTGTGTTCCCCATCTGAGCACCCTAAACCTTCCTCACCTGGAAAACCTGAAAAAAGACATTTTGTTACCAGCCGTGACAGCAACGTGTGTGTGTGTGTGTGTGTGTGTGTGTGTGTGTGTGTGTGTGTGGAATTTGGTGCAATTTGTAAACGTGACATGTTCAATATTATTAAACTGTGAATAAACCATATACTGTATAAAATATGATTGTAGTCTTCGTGACCAGGTGCTGACCAGGCCCCCAAGTGCAAAGCCAATTTCACATTGCGGCCAAACAGTGGAATTGCAACTTCCGTGTTTGTCATGTGATGCCATGGGGCCCAACAAAAAGACTTTTCCCATAGACTTACATGCCGAAAGAGACGTCTGTAAATCAGCCGCAGCTCTTCTTTCCTCTTGGAACCAGTGTGCTGCTTCAGGAGACCCCTGAGCCACCCAAGCCTCCTTCTTCAGCTGAAAACAATGGAGTAGAAGTGCTGCTGGGTCTTTGTGATGATCACATACAGGTGCACTCTACAAGCACTGTACAAGGTGTACTGTGCTTATTCCATCTTGTTTAGCGCTAATTGTAGAATCTGGTCTCAAATGCAAGTCTTCAAAAACACTTCAAGGCACAGCTCCTTCTTCAGTCTGATAGGCTGATAGCCTCCTTCCCAACTGGTGCCCACTACTAACTGGTTTGATCACATTTTTACATACATTTTCACCTCACCCCTTACATTGTTCAGTTTTAACACAGAAGTGAGACATGTTTTGCAGTTCTGCTGTCAGGGTAAATGTGGCTTTAGATTACCTGGTAGTTGTGGTTTTGAAGTTGAAGTCAGCCCACACCGGATGTACTGACACTCCATTCAAACCTCAATTGATCAATCTCTCCTTATTTGTTTATCACATTTTACTCATGTTAGTACAGTTCAGTGCTTTACTAAAACAGTAGAATTATCAAAACAGTAAGACAATGAAATGAATGCATAAAAATATGATTAAAAGTGAAACAATATAAAGCAATAACAAAGATAAGACAGGGAAGATTATTTTATTTTTTAAACTAGGCCAGTCAAAATAACACATTCATTTCGAAAATAACCCTTCAGTACAAACATCATTATAGTACAGCTCTTTCTGTATAATGTTTTAAGCTGTAAGTTATAAAACTAGAATATATAGCACAATACAGAAGAGGATATTTTAATGCATTTTCTTTATTTTTCACTTTTAACACAGAAGTAAAAGACGGAAATCAAAGTATTGCTGTAATACATTTCAAGCAAAAGATTGGCTTAAATATAGGTTTTAAGTTAGCGGGTAAGTTTAAATATTTTTTTAGCTCCCTCTGATTCTCAAGCAGGCTGGTCCAAATGCTTGAAGCTTTAAAAAAATGGCAAACTTCTCTCATAGCCAAAGTGAAAGTGGTAACAGATAAAGTGACTGGGTCCAAATATAGAAGTGGGCCTTCAGTGGAAACAGGGGCTTGGCAGCTAAAAAGGAAGTATGTGGTCTGTTAGACCATAATGTCACAGACGTCAAGAATAGGAAGAAATAAAGATACAAGAAATGAAGTCTTATTGGATTACAACGATTCTTCTTGGCAGAGATGGGAAGTAACGAAGTACAAATACTTCGTTACTGTACTTAAGTAGATTTTTTAGGTATTTTTACTTTACTTTACTATTTATTTTTGTGCCGACTTTTTACTTTTACTCCTTACATTTTTAACATAAATACCGGTACTTTCTACTCCTTACATTTTACAAAAGTGGCTCGTTACTTACCCACTTACAAAAGCGCGATGATACGTAACAACATTGTTTGTGACAGAACGTTCTCATTTTCATTCATAAATTCACCCTGTCTGTGTTGGGGGTTGGAAAGCTCTGACATTTGGACTGTGGGGGCTTCCGTGGCCCTGGATCTGACGTGAGGTCACTTAACGTTACTAAGCAACAACAAGTTGCATTCTTTGCGCGGTCTTTCCTTTCTCGCAACTAGTTAGTTATCTAGAGTTTGAACTAAGTCTGTCAACCGTCTGTCCCTGAAGCTGCTGCCACGTCGGGTGATACTGCAGCTGCCACCAACTTTAGCCTACTGTTACCTGGTAAGTGAGAGTAGCCTAGCTTATATGATACCGCGTGTGTGTGTGTGTGTGTGTGTGTGTGTGTGTGTGTGTGTGTGCGCGTGCGTGCGCGCGCGTGTGTTTGTGTGTGTGCGCGCCTGTGTGTGTGTCTGTGTGTCTATGTGTGTGTGTACCTGTGTGTCTGAGTACAGCAGTAAACAGAATACAATGTTTATATGTCCTTGTTTCAGATGATGAGAGAGACAGTGAGAACTCCTTCATAAGGTCAATGACTATGCAACATTAGAGTAAATTCTTAAATCTTAAATATGCATTGCACAATTAAATGACTATATGGTAATGTTAGTTAGCAATGGTCAGATAATTAACTAAAATATTAAGAGTGGAGCTTTTTTCTCCTTTTGTCTGCTTTTTATGCATTTGTTAGCCATGGTGTTGAAGATTGTAAACAGTTTATTAAATACTTTTGAGTAAATGTAGGCCCTTATCAGCAGATTTTACTGCTAATCGATACAAAAGTTGTATGATGATGCTAATTATTAGTAATGGTTTTGTGTGGCAGTGTAGGGGTGTCGGTTAAACGGCTTAGTATTTGTGTGATGTGATGTCCTGTTGCGTTCAGGTTCGGTTGCGTTTCTCAAAAAGTTAAATCTGTCTCATCTTTTCTCAACTCTAAGTGGTGTTTTTCCAGGACTTTAAATTAACGCCATCAATACTTAAACGTCAGTTGTCCGTGTACAGTTCGTATTCAGAAACGTCACAGTACCGACTGTCTGGGGTGTCGCTCTGGGACAGGCGAGTATGAGGCTGGGAGGGGAAAATCACAGTATACTCACTACAAAAAAATAGACTACACCACTGGTTAGTTCTACTCTAAAAGTATGCAGAACTTACATGTAGATTCCTTTTAAATGTTGATTCAAAATGGAACTGGATCTGTGAATTATTACAGAATCACAGTTGAATTCATATCTTGTTACTCAGTCAGAATCTTATTAACCTGGAGTCCCAGTCTCTGTCACAATAATCATATATGTGATGTTTTAGGCCTTTTGGCAGACATCCATTTAAAATGTAGACAATTGCATATACATAAAGAGCCTTGTCTCCATGGCTACTGAAGTTTCTCAGCTTGCACTCTAGTAACATTTGTGGTCCAGGTAGCTTTGCATAAAAAATGGTTGTCATTCGCAAGGCTACTTTTACTTTTATACTTTAAGTACATTTCCAAGCCTGTACTTTGTTACTTTTACTTGAGTAAATAAGTTAAATCAGTACTTTTACTTTTACCAGAGTATTTTTTAACACAAGTATCTGTACTTCTACTTAAGTATGAGAAGTGAGTACTTTTCCCATCTCTGCTTCTTGGTGAGTAATACAGTAAATGTAGAATAGTGTTGGATAGACAGAGAAAGTAAATAGGTGAGGAAAATGTTTTCACTTAGATGAAGGTTGAGTCAGACATACATGAGACAGCGACTAATGATTATAATGACACAATCACAGCTTGATTTGTACTCTGGTGGTAGCAGAAGGATGGTTCTGTTTTATGTTGCCTCTTTGGTCATTTTCAATATTAAATGGGAGCAAAGTGATGATAATGTAGTAATAGTTTTATTATATTCTTGTCTGAGAAAATAGATAACAATATGACAAAAATATGGGGAAGATAAAACAATAGGCTAGTTAGTAACAAAATCAACTATAATATGTAGGTGAAACAAAGGTAAACGTGTAAAGAAAAGAAAGGGAACAAAACTGCGAAAAGGCCTTTTTTATACAAGTGAGTTTTAAGAAGAGATTTAAAGGTGCCCTGCCATACAAAACCATTTTTACTTGCATTTTTTGAAATATGTACGGTCCATATGTGTGTGTGTTATGTGGTGAATGTGTAGATGAACTGCTACCTCCTCTGTCAGCTCTAGTCACTGAAAAAAAATAAGAGGAGAAATCGTGCCGATTCCAAAAGCTGGTCAGTCTGACATCACGTTGCCTGAGCTCATTACTATTCATGAGCTCACCCAGTTGAGCTGGGTAAAGGATGCTGATGGCCAGGCTCTCATTGGCCTGACTGCTAGTTCACATTAGTAATTAAACTAAACAGCTAATGTAAGTCCAAACTGCCTGCGAGCTTCTCCTGTACTGTACGGTAATTCCTCTACTATGAGACAGTAAGTCTCGTGGTTATGACACAATCGTTAGCCTATTTTTATAAAAACGTCTGCTACGGAGCCATAACGTGAGGTACAAGGTAATGTAGCCTTGTGTACATTGTCGTGTTTCTTTAGAAATAAACAACGGACAAATAAAGTCTTTAAACGCTTCAGATGTAAAGTTATTGGCTGTCAAAGTGACGCCAAAATGAATGGCAGTCAATGGAATGCTAACGGGGGGTGAGTGCTTGGTAGCATCAAAATGGCGCCATAGGAGGTACGCGTTGTGTAGAGAAGCTTACCCCTTTGGCTTTACTTTGTAGCTCTGTTTTTTCCTGTGTCTTGTCTTGTTTTACTTCCTTTTCCCGCAGACATCCAGACTTGGATGTTCAGATTGAGAACGCTAAACCCAACGTCCCACAATGTCAATGTTGGCTAGATGCTAGTCTCCCATTGTTGCAGAGCTCTGTACCTGGCTGACAGTCACCTTTTATCAGCTAAATGTAACAACAACCGCTAAAAAGACCAGGACCTCACAATCCTCTGTACCTGACTGACAGCCACCCTTTCTTGGCTTAAAATTACTGCAACAACCACTAAAAGACCCAGGTCACAGTCACTGTTTGTCGGCTACGGCAGCTGAACAGTAGCGGAGCAAGAATTTGGGCAGAGAGGAGATTTTTGATTCTATTATTTTCCCGACCCTGTTATATATAAAATTAAATAAACATATAGGCTTATTTCCATAAAGTTTGTGTAGATGAATACAAATATTTGTTGTTGCATGATCTACAAAATAATATACAAAAAACAGCTTTATACTGTACTTTACACATTACGGTTGCATGTCAGTTTGTAACAAAGTGGGAATCATCTTACTTTCCAACATATCACAACCATGAAGCTGGCGATGGTAACGTTAGCCACAAGAATATTCCATAACGTAACATACCATACATTGCAGAGAGACCTGAAAAGACGTAAGCTGTGTCTCAATTCAACAATTCTGGCTATATGGTTGTTTTGCCAAAGTAAATTGCATTTTTCAATTATAAGGAAGTCAAACTTGTGGTTTCTGTCATATGTCTGTCACGGTGGTTGTAACATTGACCAGCTGTGGCCCACTTGCCCAGTCCTCCCAGTAACGTTAGCAGTTAGCGCGTGTTAGCGACTTTAGCCAGTACCACTCGGGATCACTTCACCAGCTGTGTCTCAATTTTTTTGAGTAACTACCTTGAGCACTCTATATAATTTAATGTGAGTACAGGATTCTTGAAATGACTGAAAATGCCCATCCCTACTAGTAGCCATGATAAATAAGCGTAAAGCTAAATTCTAACCTGTTCAGGGAGAAATTAGCCAACTCGGTGGCTTTTGGGGTCTCTGGTAATGCAACTGTTTAGAAAGGTCACTTTTATTTTCAAATAAATTGTCTTTACAGGCCAACAGCGACTACGTTTTTATAGCTTGCACGATTTCACTATGGTTAGAATATTAATTATATTAATAATAATATAAATATTAAGTATTTAGCCAGCCGGCAACGGCCAGCCTGGTCCTGAGATGGGCCGACTGACCCAATCAAACGTTACTGAAATTGGGACGTTCAGTCAAAATCAAGCACGTCATCAGAGAGAGTGCAATACGAGCTAATAGCTGGTTGTCAGTAAAAGCTAGATAATGGACCATAAAAAGAGAAAAGGCGGTGCAGAACAACTTTGTGAAAGCAAAAAAAGGGCTCTTACAACTGATGCTGCCAAATGTGTGACATTAAAGGGATACTTCACCGATTTAGCATTCAGCTTTGTATCAGTAGAAACCCGGTAGTATTTCTGAATGACCGTGCTTCCCTCCCTCATGTCCCCCTGAGACGGGAGATCTCTGCATTGGGGGGTCTGGAAAACATTGACGGTTTTTGCGTCATTGGAGGAACTTTTGGCCAGAGGCAAAGGACTACAGCCAGTAGGAGCTACTTCCGCATGTTTTCAACCCGCCCATCACCGTGATACTTCGGTACAGATTGGAGAATCGGCAGGAAACGTTATTACAGACGGAATAATCGACACACTACGTGAGCTTCGCCTGCTACGGAGACCAGCACCTCAACCAGCGGTCTCGCTCGATGCCCCGAGCCGGGTAGGGGACATCCTCATCGGCTTGTGGGAAGCTAACGCTAGCCGGCCACCTGTCCCATCAATCCTGCTTGCAAGTGTCCGTTCATTAAACAACAAACTGGACTACATCCAACTTCAACGATGCTCCCAACGTGAGTTGGCTGAACAGCAGTGAACCGGACTGTCCAGCTACCAGGCCTGCTAGCCCTCCGAGCTAGAGATGCTCTGTCGACTGGTAAGAGACTTGTGAAGGTGGGCTGTGTTAACACGGACTGGTGCAGAAATGGGGTGATTTGTATCCAACTAACTGCTAACCGCTGGAGTTTGTGACTGTTACATGGCGACCATTCTACATTCCACGCTAATTCACGGCTGTGTTTATACTCTGTGTTTACAGCCCACCAAGCCTAATGCTGGTATGCTTAGCTGAACTTTACGGAGCCTATAATGTGTGTGTGCACTAAAGGTAGTGTGATGGCAAAATTATATTTTACCCAAGTAACTCTGTATTTCTGTATGTGCTCTTGTTATGTCTCCCCCAAGGAGAACACATTAAATACATTTGTCTGTGAGAAAATAGCCAACCTAGGTTTACTGAGATACAACCGTAGTCACAAGGTCTCTACAGGTTATACGACACAACATCCCTGTGAACCAGACAGACCAGAAGGTCTATCTTCATTTGTTATTAGATTAAATTGTGTGCTTAAAGCGATGTCACTCCCTCTCTCTTATCTGTGTATTTAAGCTGATGTTCTTGATGTGTGAACTTGGAAGACTCTTCCACACCTTGCTGCGTGCATCTTGTGAACGAGTTCTCCTATTCTGCGCAGAATATATGTACTTCAATAAATTACAAAAACCTACATTGGTCTCAGTCTACTATTTCTTGTTACTTGTTTCATCTTCAATTATTCTAAAACAGTTAATTAATCTACACCTGCTGCACCCTGGGTATTTTCCACCACAGTAGCCTGTTCTGTATGTCGTTTTTATATAATGTCGTTTTTATATATTTTAAATGTGTAACACCACTTGAGCCACGATGAAACGTTGTTTTGTGTATATGGTTGAAATAACAATAAAACACATTGAGTTGAGTTGAATGCCTCACTGTCTGTCTGTCAAGCGGTAGGCGTGGCTTGGGAGTGGACTCAAAGCAGCGAAGCAAAGTGCATTCTGGGATTTGGTGTCTTTCATCCATATGAGCCAAAAACACATTTTCTGGCTTTTCTCGGCCTAGAAGGCACCAATTTCATTTTTTTTTCACATTTCTGCTACATAAGTGACCCGATTTAAAGATATATTCAGCTTTCCAGCGGTGAAATATGCCTTTAACCGAACCTTTTCAAAAGGTTTAAATTTGGTTACTGCAGTGGAGGACACTAGTGCCATAGATGAAGAAAACAGAAAATACAGCTAGCTCAAGTCATTTTCACGCAATTCACGCTACTTCTAGTTAGCTCCAGTGTTTTTTGACAGTAGCCTACACTGTATTAAACAGTTGTAAGCTTAGCATCATTGCTTAGTGATAATTGGTTACAAGTGTTAGCTAGCCTGTTACTGAATTGCATGACTGAAATATCAGATAAGATACAGATAAGGTGCGATTTAGGGTAAACAGACTGCTTTAGGCTACTTGCAAAATAGTCTAACATGTCAAAAACCTATAGCAATAGCCATAGTACTGTAGACATTTGTAGTGAGCTTTACTTTGAATGCTTTGAATTAAACATTGAAGGCTAGGCAGCTCCCACACTCGTTATCGTCGTTTAAGTGGGCTGAGGACGGACTTCGCTACTTGGGGGTTTTTATTACAATGGCCGTATCAGACATGTTCCGCAAAAATTTCTTACCTCTGGTCGAAAAAACTGAAAGCGATTTTGACCACTGGTCGGTCTTACCGCTCTCCGTCGTGGGCCGGATAAATTTAGTTAAGATGGTTGTCCTCCCCAAATTTTTTAATCTTTTCCAGCACATCCCGGTACTTATCTCTAAATCTTTTTTCGACAAGCTGGACATATTACAGTCCCCTAAGACTAAGGTCTGGCACTCCCTAACTTCAGACGATATTACTGGGCAGCTAACCTGCAAAAACTCTTATATTGGATGAGCGGCGACTGTGCCTCACTGCCTGTCTGGGTGCACTTGGAGAGGGCGAGCTCACGCCTTCCACTGCGGTCGGCTCTATGTTCCCAACTCCCTTTGCCTTCAATGCCTGTGGGCACATGCACGACTATATCCTTCTCACTCAAGATCTGGAGTCAGGTTAGGAAAAACTTTGGCCCTTCTGTCTGGACCCCACTGCTCAAAAACCATGTCTTTACACCCTCAAGTTCAGACCTGGCATTCAGGGCCTGGCATAGCAATGGTATCGTCAGTGTCAAGGACCTATACAAGGACGGCATATTTGCATCCTTCGCAGAGCTCTCCTCCCACTATGATTTGCCTAAGTCACACCTCTTTCGCCCCCACGAAACCCTGACTGACTCCCTCTTGGCCATACTGAACACGACTATTACGGATCAACAATGGGACCTTGCTCTAGCTATGGTTCACTCATCCTCCATATGTGCTCGTCATGGCCTAATCTAAATATCCGAAGCTTAAAATCAAAAAGTGATCAAATTATCCACATGATGACTGAATCAAATCTGGATTATTTCTGCCTATCCGAAACTTGGCTGCATAAAAATTCCCCTACCGCTGTGCTTTTAGTTCCAGGGTATGTCTGCTACAGGAGACATACCCTGACAAGTTCAAGGAAATGTTAAAGCAGTGTGATTTTAAAAAGGAGGTTATAGTGATTTTAATCTACACTGGGACGATAACATTACAAGGAAAAAACTGTAGCAAATTATGGATAGATTTAGTCTTGTCCAGATGGTTAAAGGACCGACACAGATCACAAACACTTGTAGCACCTTAATTGACTTAATCTTCACCAATCATCAGGAACAGATCACAAAATCATACAATATGTTAACTGGTCTCTCAGATCATAACATGGTAATGATAACAAGAAAATTAACCAGAAAGCGATTTGCAGTTTATTCCGGAAAAAAGGAGTTCATTGGCATTCCAAGGAGCAAACAGGAAGAAATATGAACTGGGACACTCTATTACTGGACAATGACTTATATTAGTCAGAAATTCACTGAATGCTTACAAACAAAAATTAATGAATTTGCAGTGACAATTAAACACAAAAACAGGAAGTGTTCTTTTCCCTGGCTCATTAATAACAATTAATGAAAGACAGAAACAATGCCCTTAAAAAATCCATGAAATCAAAACTATCTTGGGAGAGACAAAAATTTGCTTCGTTACGGAATAAAGTGACAAGACAACTACAAAAAGCAAAGGCAGACTTTTTTTTATCACAATTATTAAAAACTGTCATGGAACCTCAAAAGCGATTTGGGAACAGATGAATAAACAAACAGGTAAAAATTCTTCTAGCAATAATTCAATACAGCTAAAGAACAATGGCATGCTTTTGCAGGATCCATCTGCTGTGGCACAGACAATAAACGCGTATTTTGTTGATTCTGTGGATACCATAGCCAAACGTTTCCCTGTGAAATATAACAACTTACCTGTGATTAGTTCAGATTTGATAATTGAGCCCCCACTATATCCAAAATCTGTATCCATATCCGATGTGGAAAAAGCAATTACACAGCTTAAGTCTTCAAGAGCAAAAGATGTGTATGGGATGGACACACTCATGCTAAAACAAATAGGTCAGTCAATTACACATATCATTAATGTATCACTAGATCAAGGGAAATTTCCTGAGTCATGGAAACTTGCTAGTGTCATTCCTATACTTATAGGTGGTAACTCCCTTCTTACATCTAATTACCGACCTATTAGCATTTTGCCAACAGTATCTAAAGTTTTTGAAAAACTGGTTGCTAAACAAATCACCAATCATCTTAATTACAGCTCTTTTCCTTTGCACTCAATGCAGTTTGGATTTAGGGCGAATCATTCTACAGAGACACCAACATGTTATTTTCTGGAAAAGGTTAAATCAAATATGGACAAAGGAGGGATAGTGGGAGCAATTTTTTTAGATCTTCGCAAAGCATTCGATACAATTAACCATTCAGTTTTACTGCACAAACTTCATGCATTTAACTTTTCCTCAAAATGTATTAGTCTTATTAATTATTACCTTTTATCTCGTTCAGAAAGTGTAGGAATTGACCAATATATTTCTACCCCCTTACTATTATCAACTGGTGTTCCACAGGGTTCAATTATGGGTCCAATTCTTTTCAGTTTATACATTAATGATTTACCATCTTTATGTAAGAACTGTGACACTTTGATGTATGCAGATGACACAGTTATCTTGGCCTATGGAAAATCCACAGAGGAAGTTGCCTCAAAACTAACAGAGGCCATGTCATTGATCTCAATCTGGCTTGAGCAATCCTGTCTGCAATTGAACATATCTAAAACAGTTACCATGTTCTTTTCAAAAAACAATATAAATACAAAACCCAAAATTATTAAAATTTCGGGAGAAAGATTACAGGTCGTCACAGAATATAAATATTTAGGATTACATACAGACTCAAACCTCAACTTCAAAACTCACATCAAACAAGTTAGTAATAGGATTAAGTTCAGTCTAGCAAACTTCAGATTCATTAGAGACTTCCTTTCAACAGAAGCTGCTAATTATCCCACGTAACATATTGTTTAATAAGCTAGTCCAATACCCACTCTACAACAATAAAACCATTAGAAACATTATACAAACAAGCATTAAAAATACTGGATAAAGAAAACATACCACTACCACCACTGTAGTATTCTGAGGAAATATCAGTTACTTACCTGGGATAATCTCATTAAATTTAAAAATATCTGTTTAATTTATAAAATCAGACATGGTTTAGAACCTCCTCCACTATGTGACTTTATACATTTTAGATCCAGTGAGGTTAGGGTAACCAGAGGGGCAGTGAGGGAAGACTGCATCATCCCCCGGAGAAAAACAGCTTTTGGTCAGGCTGTCTTCTCCGTAAGAGCAGTTAAGCAATGGAACACAGTGCCGGCAACCGTTAGAGAGTCTTTTTCATTCTTTTCATTCAAAAAGAATGCAAAAAAATGCTTGTAGAGAGTCAAACTTGTGGGCACTAATGCTTTCTGTGTGCATTTAATTATTTTACATGAATTGTATTTATTAACCACAATGTGTTGTATGTAATTTTATCTTGTGATTTTATACCTGTCATTATCTTTAAAGGTTTCCTTTTTTACATCTGGCTGGGGGACTACCGATGAAAATTAGCACTTTTGAGCTAACTCGGGCACATTTACATTGTTTTAATGTTGATTAATGTACACTGTCCCCTTTCAAATAAAGAAAGTCAAAGTCAAATCCAATGTAAGGTCCCTCGTAAGGTCCACTATACAAACGCGAAATTGTCTAAAATATACTCCGCTGTCCGAGACGCCTGCAACAGGTGTAACCAGTCTCCCGCCAACCATACTCATATGTTGGTCTTGCTCCAAACTAACAAGTTTTTGGATGAGCATTTTAAGCAGACTTAAGTGTCACACACACACACACACACACACACACGCACGCACACACACACACACAGACAAACATTTAGCTGCAATGTTAACATCCTATACTGTGTTCATTAACTAGGATGTTGCTGGAATCAGTACAGCCAGAGACCCCTGGGGCCTCATGTATAAAAGATTGCGCAGCTTTCATACCAGAAGATCAAAAAGATGGCTGCGATGGTGTGAGTGTGTGCTGCAAGCTCAGTCTGCTGGCCCAAAGTTTTTACTTATGGAGGTCATTGTGATATAATTTTTCCACTCTAAAACAATTTTGTACAATGATCTACTAGAGTTATATCAAGAAAAACAAACTAAACTAATCTCCAGCTTTAAACCAACTAGCCATTGGAACATACTCTTCTCTTTGTGCGAGTGGGAAGAGAGCGGCCTTTCAATGGGGGATGTAACAATTACTCTCCAAAGTATTTTGGACATGATGCAGCAAATGAAGCTCGATATGATTTCACACTTGGACGCCAAAATTGATTCACTCGGAACCAACCTGGCCAAAATAGATGGATCGCTTCAAATGTTTGGAGAGCAGGTTATCAAGCTGGAGCAGAGAGTCAGCTCAAATGAAGATGATATAACAGAGCTGGTCAAACGTGTAAAATTGCTTGAAAAGGAAAACACTGACCTGAAATCATGGGCGGAGGATGCTGAGAACCGAAGCAGATGCTCCAACCTACGATTCATTGGCATTCCAGAGAGGGCAGAGGCTAGAGATATCCTTGGCTTCATGAGGCACTTGATTCCACAGCTTCTAGGTGAAGCGAATTTCTCCATTCCTCCGGTGATCGAGCGCTGTCATCACACAGGTATGCAGGACAACTCCAGAGCCAAGGGTCCCAGGCCAATCCTGGTACAGTTTCACTATTTCCAGGATAAGCTAAAAGTAATGAAACTAGCCAGGGAGAAGAAAGAGTCCCTACAGCTCAAAGGAGTTCGTGTTTTCATTTATCCGGACTTCTCCACTGGTCTTGTCCAGAGACGCCGAGGGTTTTAAGAAAAGCTTTGTGATCGGGACATTAAGTATGCATTGATCTATCCTTGCACACTGAGAGTTGCCTTTGCTGGTATGACACAATTCTTTTGTACTCCTGAGGAAGCTGAGGAATCCCTTGGTGAACTCTCTCTTATGAACTCCTCCATTGACTCTGACATGACAGCCTAAAGTTGGTGAATGAAGGCTAGTGCTAATAGTAGCGCAATACGCTTCTGTCGTTGGCAATACGCAGCTCGCTGATGAACTTTCAACTTTTTTTCTTTTTTCTTTTCTTCTTTCTTCTCCCAGTGGGTAATAATTTTCTTGCCCGACTGGTATTGAACTTATTATTTATTATTTGTATTGTTATCACTGGCATAAGTGCTATTTGAGTGACCGCTGTGTTTTGTTTCTTATTTTGCAAATCAATGCTGGGAGCAGTAAGGGATGGTGTCAGTACCCGATCCGTTCCGCCTGCCCGATCCGTTCTGCACATGTGCATAAGTATGCGCATGCGCAGTAGCTCATGCTTTTACGACACAACCTGATCGGTTCTACGCTTGCACGATTGCCGGTAGTTATGTTTTGGACATTCCGCCGGTTGCTGGAAGAAAACATTAGACATTGACAGTACAAGTTGTTTGCTGGAGTTGCCTAAAGTATCTGTTAATGATATATGGAGGGTTGTCCGGGCATCCAGTACGACACCACGTAGCAAATTAAATAAAGGCTTACGTTGCTTCATTTCTTTGCAACTTTGAAGGTAATTTGCTAACGCTAGCTAGCCTGAGCTAGGAGCCTTGCTCCGTCCTGCTTCAGGTTAATCATTTAAATAAAGTCTAATCATGTGTATACACCTCTCACTTCATGTGTTTGTACTTTTATAAAAGTATAAGGTAAAACAGGGCTACAAATGAGATCTCTGTGAGAGCCCAGCATGCTCCTATAGCTAACTATTATGTAGCTGCATACCAACGCAACATAGCTGTAATCTTGGCCAACGGTGGTGATTTTTCACGGTAAAGTCCTGCTATATACTCCACTGCTACCGCGAACAATCACCAATAAAGGTTTCTAAACCAAAATACAACTTGACATGTCCCAGCACTAAAGTGACCGGAATTTTGGGAGAAATTACCAGCATTGGCCAAGATTACAGCTATGTTGCGTTAGCATGCAGATACATAATAGTTAGCTAGGAGTATGCTAACGTTAGATTGTAGTGGAACGAAGCAGCACTTTCTAACGTCAGAAATCTCAGATAAAGGCTTCTGAACCAAACACTACCCAATCGGACATGTTTCAGCAGGAATGAGACCCAGAATTGGGGAGAAATTAACAACAATGGCAGCCAAGAGGACATGTTTACTGCCATTAGCATGTAGCTACTATAGTGGTATACAGCAGTGGTGGCTGGAAGAGCTGTCATCCCGTCTTTGAAAGGACACTCTCGTACGTTTACACTTTGTTGCGTTATTAGTCAAGACCATAGACAGGTATATTAATAATTAATTAATGGTCTATGGTCAAGACGAAGTATTACCAGTAAAACTATCAACATAAACAACACAACAATGACGTCGCTAGTGGTTTTGGATCAGTGACAACAAGTCTTAATTTAAATATCTTTATAAAAAAAGAAAAATACGCTGCCAGTTGCCGTCAAGTGTTTTTTAACGCATGCGTGGTACAAATCGCACCGGTTTTCTACTACGCAATTATGCGCAGAACGGATCGGGCAGGTGGAACGGATCAGGTACTGACAGATGGTGCTGCTTTACTATTGTTTGCCGTATATGAATTAAATGGCGTAAAATGGCGTAATACTAATAGATGGGTTAGTCTCATGGTTAGTCTAGGTCTCCTAAATGGGAAAGGTTAGATATCTATAAGTTTGATATAGGCAAGTGATATTCTGAGTTATTAAATAAACTAAATAAAGTAGCGGTTAGCTGCAATCTTTTTAACAGCATTAATTTAACTCAACTCATAACTGAACCCACTAGAGTTGGTCCTAGCTTCTCTTCTTTGCTTGACTGGATTTTGGTTTCTCATCCTGGTAGAATCTTAAATTCTGGGGTATTACCTGACTCTCTCAGTGATCACTCTATTGTTTATTGTATTTGGAAAATCAAATTGCCTCATCTTCCTCCAAAATTAATTAGAGTAAGGAATTGGAATAACGTTAATCCTGAACTTTTTATTCAAGACATATTAAATATAAATTGGGAGAGATTTCAGTTAATTCCATCTGTTGAAGATGCATGGAATTACTTTTTTACTGAATTTGTTGAGATAATAGATAAACATGCTCCATGGAGATCAATCAAGATTAAGGGTCGACACTTACCTTGGATCAAAGGAGATCTAATACATTTATTTAAACAAAGAGACAAGGCATGGAATAATTATCGTATATCAAATGATTCTGCTGACTGGGATGCTTATAAAGAAATACATGTAAAACTATTACTAGAAATGCTAAAGCAAATTACTATAATGATTGTTTATCAACTGACTTTAAGAATCCAAAGCAATTCTGGAAGAAAATTAATTCTATAACAAACAAATCCACAAAAAGCTTTATTTCTCATATTAGAGTAAATAATGAAACTATCAGTGAACCTTTATTAATTGCAGAGGCCTTCAGCCAGCACTTCTCTACAGTTGGTAGTTCTTTTTCTTTTCCTCCTCACTCTGATGTTTCTCTGACCCAGAATAGGTGCAATAGATCATTTTGCTTTAATATTATCACTCCAGATGATGTTCAGCAGGTTATTGACGGCATAAACCCCAGATGCAGTGCCGATCCAGATGGTCTGGAGTTCAAGTTCTTTAAACTTGCCTCTTGTGTTATATCATCTCCATTGGCTGAAATATTTAATTTATCATTGGCAACTTGCGAAACACCATGATCATGGAATTGTGCCAGAGTAATTCCTCTTCATAAAGAGGTGATATCACTGATATTAATAATTACAGACCTATCTCAATCATCAACAGTGTAACAAAAATATTTGAGAAATTAATATTCAATCAACTTTCTAAATATCTTAATGACCAAAACATATTATCTCCACATCAATCTGGTTTTCGATCAAAGTTTTCAACCACCACTGCTCTTCTAAAATTTACAAACAACATACTGTCAGCATCTGACAGTAATATGCTGACAGGTGCTATATTTATTGATCTTAGCAAAGCATTTGATATGGTTGACCATTATCTTCTCTTAGACAAATTATATGCTATTGGTCTTTCTTCTGATTCTTTATTATTTTTTAATTATTTTCTTTATCACAGAAGTCAATGCGTTACTTTTCAAGGTAGCCAGTCAGGACTCAAAATTATTGATAAAGGTGTTCCTCAAGGTTCATCCTTAGGTCCTCTCTTATTTTCCATTTTTATTAATGACTTACCGCAAATCTGTCCTGACAGTTTAATTCACTTATATGCAGATGACACCATAATATATTCATCCAGTTCTGACATTTCACAAACCCAATACTCTCTTCAATCGGACTTTAACTTACAACCCCAAATCAGAAAAAGTTGGGACAGTATGAAAAACACAAATAAAAAAAGAAAGTAGTGATTTCTAAATGTACTTTGACTTGTATTTCATTGCAGACAATGTGAACACAAAATATTTCATGTTTTGTCTGGTCAACTTAATTTCATTTGTAAATATACATCCTTTCCTGTCATTCAGACCTGCAACACATTCCAAAAAAGGTTGGGACAGGAGCAGTAATCAGGTAAATTGGTTAAATAATGATGTGATTTGAAACAGGTGATGTCAACAGGTGATTGTGTTATGATTTGGTACAAAAGCAGCATCCAAGAAAGGTCTAGTCCTTTAGGAGCAAAGATGGGCCGAGGATCGCCAGTTTGCCAACAAATACGTGAGAAAATTATTGAAATTTTTAAAAACAATGTTCCTCAAAGAAAGATAGGAAGACATTTGCTTATTTCACCTTCAACAATGCATAACATAATTAAAAGATTCAAGGAATGGGTTAGGAATTTCAATGCGTAAAGGACAAGGGCACAAGCCTAAGCTGAACAACCGTGATCTCCGATCCCTCAGGCGGCACTGCATCAAGAATCGCCATTCATCTAAAAGCGATATCACCACATGGGCTCAGGACTACTTTGGCAAACCTTTGTCAAGTACCACAATACGTAGTTACAGCCACAAAAGCCAGTTAAAACTGTACTGAGCCAAAAGGAAGCCCTATGTTAACAGTGTCCAGAAGCGCCGTCGACTTCTCTGGGCTCAGAGGCATCTGGGATGGACCATCACACAGTGGAAACGTGTACTGTGGTCAGATGAATCAGTATTTCAGGTATTTTTTGGGAGAAATGGACGCCGTGTGCTCCGGACCAAAGAAGAAAAGGATCATCCAGACTGTTACCAGCAACAAGTCCAAAAGCCAGGGTCTGTCATGGTATGGGGTTGTGTCAGTGCCCTTGGCAAAGGTAACTTGCACTTCTGTGATGGCACCATTAATGCTGAAAAGTACATAGAGATTTTGGAGCACAATATGCTACCTTCAAGAAGACATCTTTTCCAGGGACGTCTATGCATATTTCAACAAGATAATGCGAAACCACATTCTGCACACATTACAAAGTCCTGGCTGTGGAGGAAGAGGATACGGGTACTTGACTGGCCTGTCTGCAGTCCCGACCTGTCTCCAGTAGAGAATGTGTGGCGCATTTTGAAGCGCAAAATGCGACAGCGAAGACCCCATACTGTCGCCCACCTTAAGACTTGTTTGCAGCAAGAATGGGACAAAATTACAGCTGAAACACTTCATCACTTGGTGTCTTCAGTCCCTAAACGTCTTAAGTGTTGCGAAAAGGAATGGCAACGTTACAAAGCTTTACTGTTCCAACTTTTTTTGAAATGTGTTGCAAGAACCAAAATAGGAATTTTGTATTTTTGAAACAAAAAACAATAACAATCATGAGGAACACATAAAATGATGTGCTATTGTATTGTCTGCAATGAAATACAAGTCAAAGTACATTTAGAAATCACTACTTTCTTTTTTTATTTGTGTTTTCCATACTGTCCTAACTTTTTCTGATTTGGGGTTGTAGTTCAAAAATGGTTTTCTTCTAATAAACTCCTCTTGAACAGAAACAAATCATACACTATGTTGTTTTGTACTCAACCTAATTCCTTGCCTATATCTAAATGCTGGTCTGTTAGTTTTCTCGATGGAACAGCTTTAAAAAAAGTTGAAGAATTTAAATATCTTGGTTTCTCCTTCAAACCTCATATTAACTCAATCTGCAAGAAAGTATATAGTCAATTGAAGTCATTGTATCGCTCGGCTGATTGTTTTTCACTACAGGTTCGAAAAAGAATTATTACTCATTTCCAATAATTGCTTATGCTGATACTATATACGGGAATACCACAGATTCTAATCTTCGCCCTATCTCTGAACTTTATAATAGTCTTTGTAGATTTGTGCTCAGATGTCCTTATAGAACTCACCACTGCCAAATGTATGAGTCTTTGAACTGGCTGGCTCCCAAGTCAAGAAGGCAATTTCACTGGATACTACTTATTTTTAAGTGTATTCATTTGCACTTCCCTCCATATTTGAAATGTTACCTAATTTCTTTTAATACACAATACAATTTAAGGCATACGGATCAGCTCTTTTTTTATGAACCAAGAATCAGCAAAAAAGTAGGTCATCGTGCATTTAAATTTAAAGTTCCATCAGACTGGAACAATCTTCCCCGCTCGCTCAGATCTATAACTTCCTTCTTGTCAGGTTTGCAGCGAGGCTTGGACCCAAATGCAGGGAGAGCAGGTGGAAGTTTTGCTTAAGGATTTATTAAATCACAAAAAAACACAGTACATACCAAAAGAGTCCATAAAGCAAAGGCAAACTAATTCCAGTATACAAAAACAGGATCTCAAAAGCTGGAACTCAGAGACAGAAGGATGAACTCCACACACAAACGCACTAACCAGTCCCTCCAGAAAAACGCGGAGTTTTTTCGTGATTGTTGCGGGCAAAAATCCTTGATTATGCAGCACGTTTTCTAAAAAAAATGTGATGGAATATGCGGGATATTTATGCCATTTTATGCGATGAAATTGCGGGAACTTGCAAAAATTGCGGGAATTTGCAAAAATTGCGGGAACTTGGAAAAACTGCGGTTTGATGAAAAAGAGAAAAAAGTGATTCCCCAAACACCCTGTTCTCAGTAGGTGAAATTACGTCACTTCATAACGTTCCCATGGCAACAGGGGAAAATGCCTGCTCTTTTGTGAAGTAAACGCAACATTTTTTAACTTTCTGCTGAGATATATGTAGGGTTGGGTATTGTTTGGGTTTTTTTCTGATACTGGTGCTAAATCGGTACTTTTAAAACGGTGCCTGAACTGATACTTTTTAAGAAAGTTTTTAAAAAAGAAGAAACAACGTCTGTGTTTGACATCAGCAGCTGCTGCGCTGCAGAGCAGACTGTTGATATACAGTCACACTTTACACTGTTTAACGTCACCTGTCAGCATGTTAACGTGTTTAATCACGCTGCTATCTTATGGTAGGCTAACGTTACCTGCTGTTGATTGTAGTGTAAAGTCAGGCACCGAAATAAGGCACCGAAATCTTCGTTCTTATTCGGTCTCGTTACTACCGTTTACGTCGGATCCGGGGGCCCATTGGCACCGAGTTTCGGTACCCAACCCTAGATATATGTGACTTTTTTGCAACGAAAATGCGGGGATTATGAAATCATGCAAGCCCTGCATATTTTGCGCGGAAATCGGCAATTTATGCGGCGAAAGTGCGGCGTATTTTAAAAAATGCGGACATTGGCTGATTATGCATTGAATTCTGCGATCGCATAATCGCGTTTTTCTGGAGGGACTGACTAACAGAACACACTACACTACAATACAATACAATACAATACAATACAATACAATACATACAATGATCCGACACAGGACAAGGGGAACACAAAGACTAAATACAGAGGATAACGAGGAAACAAGAGGCAGGTGACACAAGGGCTGGGAAACAGGTGGAGAACATCAAGCAATCACAAGAACGGGAAAAACTAAAAGACAGGAAGTAAAACACGACACAACAAGACAGAAAACCAGACCGACAGAATAAAACAGGAAACAGCCAAATACAAAAACAGACTACCAAAATAAGACAAAACACCAAAACCATGACACTTCTATGTTTTTAAATCATCTCTTCTTACTTATTTTGAAACATAATGTTCCTGTTTCTGATCGCTCTTTCTTGTAATTTTATTTTTTTTAACTTTATATTGTACATGTTTGCATTTATGTACCTGTATGCGTATAGTGAAGTGTGTAAGCATACTTAATACCTGGATTTTGTATTTGTATTTTTGCAGATGGCTTATTGATTATTTGTGATTATGGCATGGGCTAAAAGGGAAGGGTTTAGGTTTGTGGGAGCATTGTTAGTGCGTGTGGATGTGTATGAATGTGAATGTTATTGTATCTAAATGTATGTTATAGTCTTGTGTTGTACTTTAATTATGATTTTCCATTTTGATGCTGGTTTCTTTGTACGGTAAAGGACCCCCTCGGAAATGAGATGGTGCATCTCAAGGGGTTATCCTTGTAAATAAAGAAATAAAAAAATAAAAAATATATGGCGTACTACCAAAACTTACAAAGTACCTACGCACAGAAATATTCAGATGTATAAAACCGGGCGTACGCCAGGTCCTGCGCACCTTTCCTTTATACATCACAATCAACGTGAAATTGAGCACACATGAACGAGCCACCAACCCCGCCTTGCCTCCTCCCATAAATGAATATGGAAATTACTATAAATGCGCCCCCGACGTCATTCTTCGTCCAATCACAACGGGTTATCCAGCTGCAGACGGAAAAAAACTTCACCGACTGTGAGGTTGAGGTGCTGATCGCGGAGGTGGAGGCGAGAAATGTTTTTCTGTCTGGAGGTTTGTCATCTCGGATAAGCAATAAAAGAAAATGCTCAGAGTGGCAAATGTTGACCAGGCGGTGAATGCATCGAACCATGGCAGAAATTTTAATAAACAATGTCTAATGTCGAAGTGGAAATCAAGAGAATAGTGGCAGCGCCACACCAGTTACAGAACAACATGCATCTCAGTGTCAGTCCAAATGACGCACAATAAGCAGTTTGAACCCACCGATGTAATGCAATTTATTTTAAGTGTTAGTAGGCTAGAGCGCGAGAGAGATCCGAATCAGAGGAGAGGTTAGCGAGGCCAGCGTCTCCACGGCAGGTGACAGTGCGCATGGATCCGCTGTGCCACACATGGATGAAATATTGAAATAGTAAATAGGACTACAGTAACAGAAATATGTGCAGAATCAAGACAGTCAAGACGGCCCAGTGTTTGGTGGACCGGGTAAGCTTTGTTCACTTAAAGGGATACTTCACCACTGGAAAGCTGAATATATCTTTAAATTGGGTCACTTATGTAGCAGAAATGTGAAAAAAAAATTTTAATTGGTGCCTTCTAGGCCGAGAAAAGCCAGAAAATGTGTTTTTCGCTCATATGGATGAAAGACACCAAATCCCAGAATGCACTTTGCTTCGCTGCTTTGAGTCCACTCCCACGCCACGCCTACCGCTTGACAGACAGACAGTGAGGCATTCGACTCAACTCAATGTGTTTTATTGTTATTTTAACCATATACATGAAACGTTTCATCGTGGCTCAAGTGGTGTTACACATTTAAAATATATCCACCTTATTCTCGGGGGGGGGCTACTGTAGAAATGATTATGGGTGCAACTTCCGGTGAGATAGCAGAATGAGCCGTTTCCCTAGTAACGTTAACGTTAACCCCAGCCAGAGTGACAGAGGAAGACATGGCTCTGGCCCCAGCCAGCCGTCAACAGTGTTTCTTTCTAAAGTAATTTTAACTATAATGTAACTGAAACTGGTTTGTGTTTAAACATATGTTGTTATTATTATTGTTATTAGATGTCATTGCGGAGCTCTGGTACCTGTTGCGCTGTTTGCGGCTGTAGCCTATAACACCCAGACTAAGCTAAATCTGTTGTTAGTTGCAAACTAATATTACAAAATACATTGAAAAAAAATTTAACTATCAAAATAATCAACACTTTACCTTCCAAAGTATTGAACCTGCATGGCTGCAGGATCGCCCTGGTCCAGCAACACGAGCACCAGCTGTTTGTTTTTCACCTGACGATGAAACTAAAACCAGGACCGTGATGGGACTGTAAGGCTCTGACTCGGCTCTATGTCTGCTTTAAGGTCATAGACAGTATGTTTAAGGTAGACAAGGTTGTGTCCCAAATAAATGCGACCGACTTTATTGCTGTGGAGGTACTGATAAGACTCCGAGCTTTCCAGGTTATTCATCGCTTCACCGTCCGTAGCAACAGAGTTGATAAAGTAGCTAAATATGCTAGTGTCCGTTATCTGAGGCCACTTTTTCAGGTCGTCCTCCCATCTCTCAATAGCAGAAGGCAGAGGTATAATCACATTGTCCCGTTTGAGGTGTAACAGGCTGTGTTCCCACATGTTTTATTTCGCAAACGCTGAAAGCCCGCAATGACTGTTTATGACTGTTACCATGGCAATCGCCGGCTCCGGAAGTCGTGCCCATAATTCACGCAAGGTATCATGGGAGCTAGGAATAAGGTGGATAAAAACTACATTATATAAAAACGACATACGAAACAGGCTACCTTTAGTGCACACACACATTATAGGCTCCGTAAAGTTCAGCTAAGCATACCAGCATTAGGCTTGGTGGGCTGTAAACACAGAGTATAAACACAGCCGTGAATTAGCGTGGGATGTAGAATGGTCGCCATGTAATAGTCACAAACTCCAGCGGTTAGCAGTTAGTTGGATACAAATCACCCCATTTCTGCACCAGTCCGTGTTAACACAGCTCACCTTCATACAGAGCATCTCTAGCTCGGATCGTCGGAGGGCTAGCAGGCCTGGTAGCTGGACAGTCCGGTTCACTGTTGTTCAGCCATGTTTCCACGAAAGCAAAAAACACAGTCTCTGCCAGCTAACACAGTCTCTGAACTCACGTTGGGAGCATCGTTGAAGTTGGATGTCGTCCAGTTTGTTGTTTAATGAACGGACACTTGCAAGCAGGATTGATGGGACAGGTGGCCGGCTAGCGTTAGCTTCCCACCTAGCCGATGAGGATGTCCCCTACCCGGCTTGGGGCATCGAGCGAGACCGCTGGTCTCTGTGCTGGTCTCCGTGCTGGTCTCCGTGCAGGCGAAGCTCTCGTAGTGTGCCGATTATTCCGTCTGTAATAACGTTTCCTGCATATTCTCCGATCTGTACCAATGTATCCCGGTGGTACACGTGCGGTAGTTTGAATGCACATAATTGTTGTAAAAGTTTGCTGCTGAGAAGTTCTCTTAATACATCCATGAGAGAGAGCCCTGTTTAGCGAGGATTCAAGATGGCTGGCATTTCGTTTTTTTCCGGCTGAGATCGGCTCGCTTCGGGTGATGGGCGGGTTTAAAACATGCGGAAGTAGGTCCTACTACTGGCTGTAGTCTTTTGCTCTGGCCAAAAAATCTTCCGATGACGCAAAAATTGTCATTTTACGTCATCAGAAGATTTTTTCCAGACCCCCCAATGCAGAGATCTCCCGTCTCAGGGGGACATGAGGGAGGGACGCACGGTCATTCAGAAATACTACCGGGTTTCTACTGATACAAAGCTGAATGCTAAATCGGTGAAGTATCCCTTTAAGAGCCTACAAATCATCCACGGGATGAATTACGCATCACGAGTTTGCCCCCCCCCCCGACACAGCGTTTGTTCCTGGGGAGATGGAGCTGTGCGTCCCGCCTCCCGTGCGCCATGGATGTCTGAGCCTCAGTAACTACAGACTTACAGACACTAACAAAATGATTGCCACGGAAAAATGTAATATAGGCTATTACATTTTTCCATGCCGATCTTTTTGCTGCACAGTGAGTATATATTTCATCTATGGGAAATACAGAGGATGACTGAAAGTATTTTCTAAGTGGATTTATCATTCATTTCCCGTCCTCATGTTTAACAGAGGTTAAGTAGCCTGCAGATTAAACAGTTAATAGTGTGAAATATGTGAAACATTAGCCACATAAATGATCAAACTTCAGTATCAGCGGATATAAATATGTTTTTTCATAGACAACGTCACAGACATATGCCAGTAAGTGAAGTGGAAACTTTATTTTGTAATGTTTGGATGATTTTCAGCACTTTTAACTTAGAATTCGCCACGTTACAGAGCCACACAAGACTTTGCGGACGGCCCGCACATTCTCACGACTGCTCAACAGTTTGCGTGACGGCCCGCACATTCTCACGTCAAGTTTTTTTTTATACATCACAAAGTGTCCGTGACAACCAGCGTACGCAAGCTTTTCGTGCATACGCAACGTTTATACATGAGGCCCCAGGTCTTCCAGTACCAGTGCTGTGAGGAAGGATGCTACTGTAGGCCTAGCAGAGACAGGGAGAAGTACACAAATGTACTTTGGGTTTGTAATTAACTCTACAGTAGAGGGGAACACATATGGCAATAATCCAAATGATATCTACATGTAGATAGATACATTTAAACTTAACTGTACATTAGGTCATAATTATTAATAATTATTTACAACCCCAAATCAGAAAAAGTTGGGACAGTATAGAAAACACAAATAAAAAAAGAAAGTAGTGATTTCTAAATGTACTTTTACTTGTATTTCATTGCAGACAATACAACAGCACGTAATTTAATGTGTTCCTCATGATTTTTTTTTTTTTTTTTTTTTAAAACAAAATTCCTATTTTGGTTCTTGCAACATATTTCAAAAAAAGTTGGAACAGTAAAGCATTTACCACTTTGTAATGTTGCCATTCCTTTTCACAACACTTAAAAGACGTTTAGGGACTGAAGACACCAAGTGATGAAGTGTTTCAGGTGTAATTTTGTCCCATTCTTGCTGCAAACAAGTCTTACGGTGGGCAACAGTACGGGGTCTCCGTTGTCGCATTTTGCGCTTCAAAATGCACCACACATTCTCTATTGGAGACAGGTCAGGACTGCAGGCAGGCCAGTCAAGTACCCGTGTCCTCTTCCTCCGCAGCCAAGACTTAGTAATGTATGCAGAATGTGGTTTTGCATTATCTTGTTGAAATATGCATGGACGTCCCTGGAAAAGATGTCTTCTTGAAGGCAGCATATTGTGCTCCAAAATTTCTATGTACTTTTCAGCATTAATGGTGCCATCACAGAAGTGCAAGTTACCTTTGCCAAGGGCACTGACACAACCCCATACCATGACAGACCCTGGCTTTTGGACTTGTTGCTGGTAACAGTCTGGATGATCCTTTTCTTCTTTGGTCCGGAGCACACAGCGTCCATTTCTCCCAAAAAATACCTGAAATACTGATTCATCTGACCACAGTACACGTTTCCACTGTGTGATGGTCCATCCCAGATGCCTCCGAGCCCAGAGAAGTCGACGGCGCTTCTGGACACTGTTAACATAGGGCTTCCTTTTGGCACAGTACAGTTTTAACTGGCATTTGTGGCTGTAACTTCGTATTGTGGTACTTGACAAAGGTTTGCCAAAGTAGTCCTGAGCCCATGTGGTGATATCGCTTATAGATGAATGACGATTCTTGATGCAGTGCCGCTTGAGGGATCGGAGATCACGGTTGTTCAGCTTAGGCTTGCGCCCTAAATGTCTTCCTATCTTTCTTTGAGGAACATTGTTTTTAAACATTTCAATAATTTTCTCACTTATTTGTTGGCAAACTGGCGATCCTCGGCCCATCTTTGCTCCTAAAGGACTAGACCTTTCTTGGATGCTGCTTTTGTACCAAATCATAATTACAATCACCTGTTGACATCACCTGTTTCAAATCACATCATTATTTAACCAATTAACCTGATTACTAGCCCTAAATTGCTCCTGTCCCAACCTTTTTTGGAATGTGTTGCAGGTCTGAATGACAGGAAAGGATGTATATTTACAAATGAAATTAAGTTGATCAGACAAAACATGAAATATTTTGTGTTCACATTGTCTGCAATGAAATACAAGTCAAAGTACATTTAGAAATCACTACTTTCTTTTTTTATTTGTGTTTTTCATACTGTCCCAACTTTTTCTGATTTGGGGTTGTAATATAATATCTGACCTTTGTTCGCAATGTACCACATTACATTGTGAAATTTAAAACATTTATTAACAACATAATGGCAGCGCATAATATAACATAAAAACGTGAGCATCATACAACATCATTAAAAGCATAATTTGGGAAATCAATAAAGGGCATGAAGTTTAAGTTTAATGCCAAATTTAGACCATGCTCAGAGCTTGTTAAGAAGCTGAATGCTGCATGCCTCTTTTTGTCAACATCCTGGGCATGCTAGTCAACTAGAGAGGTCATATCTGGTTCAGGAAACAGGGTTTAGGACCATTAAAGGAGAATTCCAGCCAATTGTTACGTTAATCTTGATCTCTATAAAGATGCGTGTACTTTCTATTGAAAAAACCCCAACCCCAATCGGTGCAGGCAACACGGAGAAGCTGCAGGTACCTCCACTAGCTTCCACTCAGCTAAAACAGCAGTCGCCGGGGCAGATTTTAGAGTGCCTTTGTGCCTTTTAACAAATGCAATTAAAATGTCTGCAACATGAACAGGGCCCTTACGTGACAACAAGATGCGTTTTCAACTCAGACACTAGCTAAGTTTCCATCCTCTTGTCAATCGAATTATCTGAAGTTCGGTAAAAAAACTAATGTGAATAAAGCTGCTGAAAGTATGTTTCCATCCAACGGCTTGGAAGCGAATAAAAACCTCTGCGTAATGATATCACATGCTGTTTTGCGGTCAAATTGGTATATCGAATTGATTTGAGACATTTTAAGGTGTTTCCATTCATTTTCACACTGAATCGCACAACATTCAAGCAAACATTTGCGAACAAAGTTTTGCTAGACAAAATCGATCGCGCCATCTACCAACAAATGATCAATATTGCACAAGTTGTAATAGTGCTTATGTGCCAGCTGATAGCGACATATCAAGCTACTGATGCTATGATGATGCAGATGCACGTAAATGCCCGACGACAACGGAGGCGGCCTGTGGTGTGGGAACGACAGCGCTCCAAACAGTTCTGGGAGATCATGGTTCAGAGACACTTTACGGAAACCCTTTTGGTTGAACCATTTCGGATGACCAAGACAACATTTGACCTGTTTTGTAATTTTATTGGCCTGTCCCTTTCCCCATATCATAATTACAATCACCTGTTGACATCACCTGTTTCAAATCACATCATTATTTAACCAATTAACCTGATTACTAGCCCTAAATTGCTCCTGTCCCAACCTTTTTTGGAATGTGCTGCAGGTCTGAATGACAGGAAAGGATGTATATTTACAATTGAAATTAAGTTGATCAGACAAAACATGAAATATTTTGTGTTCACATTCTCTGCAATGAAATACAAGTCAAAGTACATTTAGAAATCACTACTTTCTTTTTTTATTTGTGTTTTTCATACTGTCCCAACTTTTTCTGATTTGGGGTTGTAATTATAATTGCAAAAGTTGGAGAGTTAAAACAGATGAAAAGATGGAGAATCAGACAGACAATATGTAGTGTCAACAGAGAAACAAGGAGAATCAAACAGACAAAAAAGAACAAAATACTGTAGAGAATGACAGTAACAACATACAAACGGCATAAACAGTCCGCACACAGACTCTACAACATCCTCAGATTCTTTTGTTTTTACTGTATGTGTACATTTATTATAAACGTGTGCTCTTTAAAAAGTAGTAAGCATTGCTTGCCAGTCACTTACATTAAATGTTTAAAAATCTGTTACATAAGGTACTGCTTATATTATTTCACCATCTATACACAAATGTAATCAGTGAATGCACATGTCCGTGGGTGGGGCTGCATTAGTCGGGTAATGTGGGCAGGTGTGGCTACAGTGCCAGGGCTGAATTTTTGTCCCAGTCCGCCCCTGGATGTCACCCATAGGTTTCTGAAGAACAAAACTGAAGGTCAAAGTGGGCAGCTCCTGGTGGCTCCCATAGACAGTTAAAGAAATGGACCAACAGATCCCGTTGCTCTGGACGGAGACCAGTGAAGTCTATTAGAAGCACTTTTCCGTTAGGCTCGAGCGTTACTGCGCAGCCTCAAACTGAGCTTGATGACGTAGATGTGACGTGAGCAACCTGTCTGAAAGTTGTAAGTCTTCTGGTAGCTGTGCCAAGAGAAAGTGACACCAAAATGAATGGCAGTCAATGGGATGCTAACGGAGGTGAGGAGTCTGGTAGCATTAAAATGGCACCGTAGGAGCTTCGCGCTGTGGAGAGAAGCTTGCCCCCTTGGTGGCTCTGGCCATTGCCATCTTGGCAGTGCCTGACATTGGCTAACTCCAGGCTAATCATAAAATGGGCAAAGATGTGGAGCGTGGATGGAGCCGAGGCGGGCTGAATAAAGCCTACAGTCTATGCTCGCCTTCTGTGACGGTAGCCACCTGTCATTCGAAGCAGAATGCCTTTAATTATGCATTAATTATTCTCCAAGCTGGGACCTGGTTTTTGCTCAGGTGAACATGATGGTGCAAAATCTTCCGGTGCAGAATCTTGTCCTATTTCCAACAGAGTCTGCATTCATATGCAGATATGTGAGTGTAAGAAGATCTATTGATCCACTTAAAGGCCCCTTCCAGTGTATTTTGACATTTTATGATATTTCATATTTCAAGTCATTTCCTGATGATGTTGAGTAACCAAATAATCCGCTATTCGGGGAAATTCATTTTTTTGCTTCTGTTCTTCTACACATTACACACACAGGCCTGAAATACACACACATGCAAACAGGACCTATACACATGCATTAAATGGAGAGAAGTCAGAACGAGGGGGCTGCCATGGTAAGGGGACTTGAATGGCAATCCTCCAGTTCCCAGGCCTTCTTCAGGAATTTCACTACTTTGTAATGTTGACAAAAGTTGTAAAAATTAGCTCTGAAACTGAATTGTTTTCATGTCAATTAAGTGTTATTTAAATTTTCGTCGAAAGTTTTTTCGAAGACTAAGCATAGCACTCATTGGTAAAGTTGATGTCCATTTGATCCACTTTAGGGTTTATCACCATGGCTAGTTTTTGGATGCCATTTGTGCCTGCAGCTGAGGTCCAACATGTCCAGTACGGTTCAACTGTCACTCTTGGCTGTAACATCTCCTATCTTTATGATACAACATGGCTTAGGAACAACCCTGATATCACCCCCACTGTGGTCCTCCACGCAAGCCTCAGAGACGGACAACCAGTACAAGGTAGAGCATGATATAAAAATGCTGATTTGAACAAATATGGTCCCAGGAAAAACTGAGCTCTAAACTCAACTCAACTGAGGCTGTTGAGAGCATAAAACTCAGAAGTAATGGTCACACTACATAACACTATTTAGGTGGCAAATGTGTTGTGAAACTGGGGGTAAATGAAACTGGGAATCCAGAACAGAAAAGATTGGGTATTTGATTGAAAGCCTTGGATAAATAGTAGCTTATCACCTGACTCCTCTTGAGATGCAGAGGTTAAGTATACCTGTCCTCAGGAGACACACACGCATGTTGTGCTTTGTTGAGCTTGGAAAGATGGACAACTTTGCAAGTCCTAATTACAGAACATGGAGTATTATTTGGTATGCTTTTAACTGACTATAACTTTTTTTAAGGGTTTCAGGTCAGCTCTCGTTTCTCAGTAGGGTTGATGCAAAGATCTCTGGCACTGAAGATCACTAGAGTTGAGGAGAGAGACCTGGGGCAGTACTACTGTATTGCCAATGTGAACACGCGTTTAACAGTTGGGAGAGGGACCATACTTCAAGGTAAGAAAATATATATTGCATTGTGGTAACTACATAGGCAGGCCTAGTTTCACAATCGCTTGTAGGAAATATAATGGCCTTCCCTCAAGCAAAATTACGAATCCCACTATGGCCACTCCAACACCCGCCCTTCAATCACTACTATTGGCCAGGCGTCCGTGCTTACGCAAGGTAACGTAACCCCATTTGTTCAAGTTGTATCCCCTGACCAATCCGTTATCCTAACCTTAACCACTCGAGGTGAAATGCCTAACCCCAACCAATCAATTCATAGGGCAGGTCTTGGCGTGGCCATAGTGGGATTCGTAATTTTGCTTCCCTCAAGGCTGCAGATTTCCCTGCATGTTTCTTACCTGTAGCCACCATAGACTGCAAAAATAGTGGACTGGCATCCGTGACATCATTGGTTCGTGGACTGCCGTTATGAAGCCTCGATTTTGCCGATAGGGGCATCGCCATCTTGTTTTTTTTGCAACAGGATGTGTCGATTTTTAAAGTGAGGGTGGAGCTGGGGAGGATGATGCGGCTAAGCCAGTGTTGTTAATGGTTGCAATGGCGCTAGCAAAAAGCTAAAGAGGGAAAGTTGCCGATTTACAACCCTTCAGAAGTGAGTCATCTAGTGGAGATTTACCGCCGGGTAAATGCAGACCTCCAGGTACTGCTGTCATTTATCTGCAGTATGGCAGCACAAAAAAAATGCTAGTAGCCAAGGGATGTCCCTAATGCAAATAGATGTGTTGTGTCAGAGCTGACCCTAGTCTACCACACTGAAAGACTTGAAGGATAAAACAACCAGAGGAGATACAGAGCTGCTATTTGCAGGAAAAGTGTGATTATATGAGGACACGACAGTGTGTCATTCAGTTCTTTAAAAAAATCGAGTAACCGTCATTCTTGCCTCAGCTTAATTTCCTCTCTCTGTATTTCTTCAGTTTCATCTGTAGGTTCCTCTTGGTTTCTCTTTCACCACTGGTACTGTGTGGGTGTGGGTTTTGGGCTGCTGATTATGGTGCTGGCTGTTTGCATCACCCACTGGAAAACAAAGTCCAACAAGGAGACCACCAACAAGACTCCCACTGCTTACAGCAACAGCAGCTAATGTGGTAGACCTTTTTTACAGCAGACATGTCATGTTAAACATGTCCCAACAGGAAATGCACAGCTGCCACTAATGAAATGTATGAAGGCCCTAAAACTGCCACACTTAAAGGAGAATTCCGGCCAATTGTTACGTTAACCTTGATCGCTATAAATATGCGTTTACTTTTGACTGAAAAAAAAACAACCGGATGGGGCAGATGTGGCTCAGTGATAGAGTGTTTGCCTGCCAATCGGAAGGTTGGTGGTTCAATCCCCGGCCCTGCAGTCCCATGTCAAAGTGTCCTTGGGCAAGACACTGAACCCCAAGTTGCCTGCTGATGAGCAAGTGGCGCCTTGTACACACGGCCTCAGCGTGTGAATGTGTGTATGAATGGTAAATGGATCCTATGTAAATACTATGTAAAGCGCTTTGAGTAGTTGTTAAGACTGGAAAAGCGCTATATAAATACAATACACACACACAGACATAATTTGGCCCGTGTCCATGTAGTTACATAGTCACTGATATCGTCACAACCACTACAGTGCTCAATTACCTATTTTTGAGGGGGAATAAACTTCAAGTTTTCATCGCAAAGGCATCATGACCTGGCCTCTGGAGGACATAGCCAGACCACCGGGCGCTCACTGGATTGTTTTGGGAGCGGGAGGCGAAGAAGGCGGGGAGATCCAGGCTAACACAGATTGACAATGCCAAGCCTCCTACTCACCAAAACCAGATCGTACACACGGAACTGCTGCGTGATATTTTGCCTGAACACAGTTATCACGGACGGCAGCAAGCAGCTAACAGCTAGCTAGCTGCTAGCAGCTAACCGGGCAAGCTACCCACCAGCAGCATCGAGACAGGGTAGGTGAATTAAAACAATAGCTATGTTTCCATCCACACGTTTTTTTTTCTATTGACAAAATCCCCGTAGTCTTCAGCAGGGGTCTAATCGGGACGTGAGTCCCGTCTATTGCACCATACACCTGTGGCACAAGGTGCGCTTTGGAGTCACGCAGCAAGATATCATGTGCCTCATCCACTCCAGGTAGGTATATATACACCTTTGCATCATCCTTTTTCGTATGGCACTGCACACGGCGTAAACACACGGTGGTCTAGCTGACCACCAAACGTTTCACCTACCACTCTGTACTCTGCGCATGTAGCCAGTTTGTAGAGCGCAATGGCAATACGCTTCTCGGTTGTAACCGGAGGGCGATAGCTTGCGACATCTGGGGAAAGGGACAGGCCAATAAAATTACAAAACAGGTCAAATGTTGTCTTGGTCATCCGAAAATGCTTCAACCAAAAGGGTTTCCGTGAAGTGTATCTGAACCATGATCTCCCAGAACTGTTTGGAGCGCTGTCGTTCCCACACCACAGGCCGCCTCCGTTGTCGTCGGGCATTTACGTGCATCTGCATCATCATAGCATCAGTAGCTTGATATGTCGCTATCAGCTGGCACATAAGCACTATTACAACTTGTGCAATATTGATCATTTGTTGGTAGATGGTGCGATCGATTTTGTCTAGCAAAACTTTTTTCGCAAATGTTTGCTTGAATGTTGTGCGATTCAGTGTGAAAATGAATGGAAACACCTTAAAATGTCTCAAATCAATTCGATATACCAATTTGACCGCAAAACAGCATGTGATATCATTACGCAGAGGTTTTTATTCGCTTCCAAGACGTTGGATGGAAACATACTTTCAGCAGCTTTATTCACATTAGTTTTTTTACCGAACTTCAGATAATTCGATTGACAAGAGGATGGAAACTTAGCTAGTGTCTGAGTTGAAAACGCATCTTGTTGTCACGTAAGGGCCCTGTTCATGTTGCAGACATTTTAATTGCATTTGTTAAAAGGCACAAAGGCACTCTAAAATCTGCCCCGGCGACTGCTGTTTTAGCTGAGTGGAAGCTAGTGGAGGTACCTGCAGCTTCTCCGTGTTGCCTGCACCGATTGGGGTTGGGGTTTTTTCAATAGAAAGTACACGCATCTTTATAGAGATCAAGATTAACGTAACAATTGGCTGGAATTCTCCTTTAATGGTCCTAAACCCTGTTTCCTGAACCAGATATGACCTCTCTAGTTGACTAGCATGCCCAGGATGTTGACAAAAAGAGGCATGCAGCATTCAGCTTCTTAACAAGCTCTGAGCATGGTCTAAATTTGGCATTAAACTTAAACTTCATGCCCTTTATTGATTTCCCAAATTATGCTTTTAATGATGTTGTATGATGCTCACGTTTTTATGTTATATTATGCGCTGCCATTATGTTGTTAATAAATGTTTTAAATTTCACAATGTAATGTGGTACATTGCGAACAAAGGTCAGATATTATATTACAACCCCAAATCAGAAAAAGTTGGGACAGTATGAAAAACACAAATAAAAAAAGAAAGTAGTGATTTCTAAATGTACTTTGACTTGTATTTCATTGCAGACAATGTGAACACAAAATATTTCATGTTTTGTCTGGTCAACTTAATTTCATTTGTAAATATACATCCTTTCCTGTCATTCAGACCTGCAACACATTCCAAAAAAGGTTGGGACAGGAGCAATTTAGGGCTAGTAATCAGGTAAATTGGTTAAATAATGATGTGATTTGAAACAGGTGATGTCAACAGGTGATTGTAATTATGATTTGGTACAAAAGCAGCATCCAAGAAAGGTCTAGTCCTTTAGGAGCAAAGATGGGCCGAGGATCGCCAGTTTGCCAACAAATACATGAGAAAATTATTGAAATGTTTAAAAACAATGTTCCTCAAAGAAAGATAGGAAGACATTTGCTTATTTCACCTTCAACAGTGCATCACATAATTAAAAGATTCAAGGAATGAGGAGGAATTTCAGTGCGTAAAGGACAAGGGCGCAAGCCTAAGCTGAACAACCGTGATCTCCGATCCCTCAGGCGGAACTGCATCAAGAATCGTCATTCATCTATAAGCGATATCACCACATGGGCTCAGGACTACTTTGGCAAACCTTTGTCAAGTACCACAATACGTAGTTACAGCCACAAATGCCAGTTAAAACTGTACTGTGCCAAAAGGAAGCCCTATGTTAACAGTGTCCAGAAGCGCCGTCGACTTCTCTGGGCTCGGAGGCATCTGGGATGGACCATCACAAAGTGGAAACGTGTACTGTGGTCAGATTAATTGGTATTTCAGGTATTTTTTGGGAGAAATGGACGCCGTGTGCTCCGGACCAAAGAAGAAAAGGATCATCCAGACTGTTACCAGCAACAAGTCCAAAAGCCAGGGTCTGTCATGGTATGGGGTTGTGTCAGTGCCCTTGGCAAAGGTAATTTGCACTTCTGTGATGGCACCATTAATGCTGAAAAGTACATAGAGATTTTGGAGCACAATATGCTGCCTTCAAGAAGACATCTTTTCCAGGGACGTCCATGCATATTTCAACAAGATAATGCAAAACCACATTCTGCACACATTACAAAGTCCTGGCTGCGGAGGAAGAGGATACGGGTACTTGACTGGCCTGCCTGCAGTCCCGACCTGTCTGCAATGGAGAATGTGTGGCGCATTTTGAAGCGCAAAATGCGACAACGAAGACCCCGTACTGTTGCCCACCTTAAGACTTGTTTGCAGCAAGAATGGAACAAAATTGTGTGTGTGGATCATTGTGTATCCTTACACATTGTGTAAGGATTAATATTTATAATAATATCTATGATTTGAGCATACACTGACATTATTCTACAGCATGAGGACACCCTATCAACTAAAACACATCCTGAAGTGCGTGAGTTTGTCAAGGCAGCACCTATAGATCCTGCTGACTGGCCAATCTTGGCTGATACAGTGAGCATGGAGTTAGTCAGCAGAGGGCCATATCAGGTAATATCAGACTTTAAAATTACAAAAGTCAAAGATGGGAGAAGTTGCTATCACCACCACATCTACAGAAGTGAATAGCGAGAAAATCAAGGAAAGTTAGGTAGTATTTTCAAAGAACCTAATCTCGCCTAGGGCACCAATATAGCTAGGGCTGTCACTGCTCTGACTGTAACACGCCTAATTTTCTGCATAAATTCTTCCGCCCGAACAGGGACTTGAACCCTGGACCCTCAGATTAAAAGTCTGATGCTCTACCGACTGAGCTATCCGGGCTCAGGATAGTAAAGGTAGTAAAGGTAGCATACGTACATACGTATTGGCTGAACGCTGGGTTTTGTCCCATGCGTCCATTCTCATGGACAAATGGACTCTGGACAACCCTGTCCACGATCAGGTCTGAACTTAAAGAAATATGTTGCCTGTCATTTACGTTTAGGTTACTTTAGCATATTAGCACTTTATTGGTAGGAAAATGCTAAAACACTTTTGGTACAGACAATTAATTAGCCTAAGTAGAACGCAACATGCACACCACTTGCTTTGTCTCCTTTGTTATGCACGCACACTTGGCTAAATCGTAAAAAAAAAAAATGCTAGCCTACATGTGTTGACCACTGTAGATCTGGCCTGTACTACGAAGCAAGATTTGGCGTTAACGAGGTAACTTCAAGTTCAACCCAGGGTTTTCTGTACCTCGACGGTGGATAGTTGTTACCGAGTTCAATTGCCGTGGTAACTCATGCTGAACGCCTAACCTGGTCGGGAGCAGGTTATGTTGGAGATTAGAGATCAACTGGTGTAAAAGCACCGCCTACTGACCAATCAATACTCCATTAATAACGGCGTCACCGTTCTTAGAAGATCCATTGACTGAATGGGTGGAGTTAGTGAGTAAAAAGAAGAACAAAAAGAAAAAGCTCGGTGCGCGGAGAGAGAGAGAGAGAGAGAGAGAGAGAGAGAGAGAGAGAGAGACTCTTAAAAGTTAAAACATTTAAAGGCCGACAACTATCTTTGTAAACTTCTTGAGCCGTGTGTTGCCAATGCGCGCATCGGTTTGAATTATGTTTTTATATATTTTATTTGCTCCCATGATCGCTTCCCACTGCCAGGGTTGCAACTGAAATAATAGACTAAAGCAACGACAGTTTATGGAAAGGACAAGTGTGATTATGGTCACATCTTGGCCCTGACTGATGGGGAAGTTATATTGATAAGAGTTGTGATTTATGCATTTACAGCGTCGGCTTTTTTTGCCAGCTGTCCTTCCTGTTTTAGGAAGCAGAGACTGGATTGCTTTTTGCTTGTAAACCGTGTCTGTGTTCTTCATATTTATGTAGAATTATAGTTTGTTCTTCTTATGTAAAATATGTGGCTCTGGTAGATGTTTGTGATTGGTCACGAAGTGCAAACCCGCCTCTTTTTCTTTTTTTTTTCACAAATATCTTTATTGAATTTTTAACTTTTCCAAACATTCAAAAAATGAATAGACACAAGACAAAATCTCCCCCCACCCTAAAAAAAAGAAAAAAGAAAACCATGCTCACTCCAACAAAAAGTATAGTTTTACATGTCTCATGTTTTCACAAGGCATAAGAAGGGCAACCACATGTTTTTAAAATCCTCAAGTTTTCCTCTCACAATGTAGGTCAGTTTCTCCAGTGCCAGGTTGTTAGACATTAGTTTGATCCACTGGTTTATCTTTGGTCTTTCTGTTTCCTTCCAGTTCAGAGCGATTACATGTTTAGCCTGCAATAAACAGAAACTAACAAGCTTCCTCTTTGTGGTGGTCCGTTCAAAACCATTAGGAAAAATGTGTAGTAAACAGAGTTTACCGTCCATAGGCATGTTACATTCTATTAAAGAGGAAATAAATGTAGTAACCTCTTTCCAAAAAATCTGAAGTTCCGGACACTGCCACATACAATGAAGTAGAGTGCCCTTATCCACACCACATTTTACACATACGTCAGGAATATTAGAATTAAAATGGTGAAGTTTTACAGGAGTAATATATGTTCTAAATTGTACTGCAGCAATCTAAACCTGGTATTAATAGTTTGCGTCTGTGCCAACAGGCAAGAATTGTTCCACTCATCATCTGAAATTTCTGTTTGTAAATCTGTTTTCCATGCTTGTGAATATGAAAGACTACTTTCTTTTGAGGAAAGTAGTAAAATGTTATAAAATTTAGAAAGCAGGCCTCTACACTGATGATGATTCACAGCTAGTTCTAGAGTGGGGGCTTCACAGTAGACTTTAATTGGGTAGTGATGAAACTTCTGACCTGTAAGTAGGCCTACTTAAAAAAGTGTTTTTTGGGCAAATCATATTTATTTACCAATTGCTCACAAGACATCAATACTCCTTCACTATAGAGGCTCCCAATTGTACTCAAGCCCTTATTCAGCCAAATTCTAAAATGTCTGCTCTTCCTGGTTTAAATCTATCATTTCCCCATATTGGCGCCAAACACGAGAGCTTAGATACCTCTGACAAGGCAGCATGAGATTGGAGCCAGATTGATATAGTGTTTCTGAGAAAAGGATTTTTCGTGTTTTTTAATAACTGTTTAATTTCGGCTGCATAAAAATAAGATGTCAAAGGTAGCTTCAAGCAAACCCGCCTCTTTTATGTGAACTAGCGGCGCCAGGATTCTGATTGTATAGGTGGGCCTCCAGAAAACTGGATGGGCCAGTTAAAATAAGCCCAAACTGCATTTGTGCTAGGCTGCTGAACACTGGCTCCTCCTATAACACATGCTATCATAAGTTACCTACAGCTGCCAATATTATTTTCCCTCTAGAATATGTGCATACAAACAGCCAGACATAGGAGTTGAAAGATGGCTACTTTACGGCTTTATTATCCAGTTAATAGGCGTGTGTGTTCGTGTCGGCCGCTGTCCATTTCATAAGGTTCTGAAATGCAAACATTTGTTGACTACTTTTTTTTTCAAAGGGTGTGCGCCCACAGAGGAAAACTTAAATCGGCGCCTATGCAGCCGGACACCAACGGTAACGTTAGCCTACTTGCCTTGCTGGTGTGAGGGGGGGCTACGGGAGGACTTGATGGGGAGAGGGCGGCCGAGCAGGATGGTAACTTTTTGCTGAATGAAAACAGAAAAGCTTGCGCGCCAACGTCATTTATTTCATTGGATCACTCGCTGGTGACGATGCAGCATGTGGGCGGGCTTAAGAGTCCACACGTGGGGTAGAAGCCGTTGATTGGCTGAGAAGCTTTCAGTCAAAGCTTTCCTCGAACTGCTAGAATGAAAATCACTCACTGGGTCAAAATGGGTGGGCCTGGACCTAAAATGGTAGCGCCGCGGGTGAACGCTCGCGTATTGGGAAACCCTGGGTTGACTGAACTATTGATAACCAGCGTCGTGACACAGGTTATGCGGGACCGTGGTTATTAGGTTAGGTGAAGCCGGATAACTGAAAGAGATCCAGGGCATGTTGATCTTGCTTCGTAGTACAAGCTTGTCAGGGCTTTTGATGGGCTTTTTGCCTTTAGGACGAAATTAAGTTGTGATAATAAATTCTTGAGCCTATGTAGATTTTATAATAATAAAAGTAATTTTGAAATAGACTAGAATAATTTCCTTGTGCAGAAAAACGGAATGAAAAATAGAATGCTAATGTTACAGTGACATTTGGGTATTTCTGAACTATGAAGTTAAATAATTCATTTTCATCTAGGCCTATTATTTTATTTAGCCTATGTTGTAATGTTTTATTGTATTTATTTTGCGTAGCCTACTGCTGCTCTGAACAGTGATTTGATGTTAGTAAGTTGCTGAAATGATTGTTTAAAAACAGAAGCGTGTTTCACAAAAACATGTACCGAGAAAAAAATGAATTAGGCCCCAGCGAGATTTGAACTCGCGACCCCTGGTTTACAAGACCAGTGCTCTAACCCCTGAGCTATGGAGCCCGTGTTAAAATTATGTGACGTCACATTTACCTAAATAGTTGGTCTACCCAGTGTTTATGATTTCAGCACGGACTAGTTTTTGATTTTCAGATAAAAAAAACAAGACATATTGCAACGTAGAGCATACAGGGATACGCTCCACCCTTATGTGAGCCGACATTGCCCTATACAGAAATAAGCAAGTAACAATAAAAACTACCTGAACTGACGATACGGTAACATCCACACATATAATCTAGCGTTAATTGACAACATAATATTGAATACGCCCCCCCACCCCCCCACCCCCCCAAAAAAACAAAGAAAAAAAACAGCCTGCGCTGTATTTCATGATTCAAGTCATGATTTCGATTTAGTAAAGGTCCTGGGTAAGATTTGTACGCACTTCATTTAGCGGAGAATATCTCAAAATGAAGTGCGTATATATATATATATATATATATATATATATATATATATATATTTTTAGCGGAGAATATCTCAACTGTTTTATATATATATATATATATATATATATATATATATATATATATACATATATATATATATATGTGATATGACTAATATATGACCCCAATATATATATATATATATATATATATATATATATATATATATATATATCATATGACTAATATATGACCCCAATATATATATATATATATATATATATATATATATATATATATATATATATATATATATATATAATATCATATGACTAATATATTCAACACGAAAGTCCTGAAAATGACCACAACAGGTGACACTATTACCACACTTTTTTTCCCTTTATATCTATAAAGGGAAAAAAAATCCTCATAAATTTCTACCAGAATAATCTTCATATTAAGAGAAATACTTTTTGTATTATTTTGTCTAAAAAAATAAATGAGGCAATATCTCATTAAAAATGCGTACATATAAACTCTTGAAGCTACAGATTTTCTGAGGTGATCACAATGTTCACAATGACCATGATTATAAGGTCATAGAAGAGTGTAAGCATTCTGATTTGATATAAAGAAAATGGCTAAAAAACAGTCAACCTATTACATACAACTAGTAACATACAGGAATTGCCAGTTATGTATTAACCTAAACTTTAAAAGCTTACATTTCCTACCTGTTCTAAATATTGCTGTCATCACGTCATCTTTTTTTTCAACACGTTTAATTCAATTTAATTAAATTGTATTTATAGTCTCAAATCATAACAGGAGTTATCTCAAGACACTTTACAGATAGAGTAGGTCTAGACCACACTCTATAATTTACAAAGACCCAAGAATTCCCGACATTCCAGGAATTCCCCCAAGAGCAAGCATCAATGCAACAGTGGCGAGGAAAAACTCCCTTTTAGGAAGAAACCTGGGACAGACCCAGGCTCTTGGTAGGTGGTGGCTGACGGAGCCGTTACTTGGCAGCCATAGTGACCTGAGGTCATAGCAGAGCACATGGCTGTCAAGCAAGATGACTTGTGAGATGAAGAAAAGTAAGGAAATCAACTCTTTATTCTTTGTGTTGGCGTGTGTCATTATATGAGTTGTAATTTTGTGTATTTAAATAATTGTAATGAATTTGTATGGGTCCTGTCAAGACATTCCACGACTTTGCTATTGCTTTGACATTTATGGTCACCAAAGCTGGAGGCAACTGTGATGAGATCCATATCGTTTTCGACACTTACAGAGAGGACAGCATCAAACATGGAGAGAGGGAGAGAAGAGGAAAATCAAAAAACATGGTTGTCCTTGATGTGATATCACCAAACCAAAATGTTCCAGTGGTATTAAAGGACTTTTGGTCATCTTCCATTAGCAAAACTGCTTTTCAGACATTCTATGTTGAGTGGCTGACCACCAATTACAAAGGCACCAAACCACTATACCTTGGTATGTCACCATGTTCCATGTGCAGGACATTTTAAGTCACCGTACAGGATCTACATCACTGACACTGTCATCAGGTGACACAGATGTCTTTGTGTGCCTATTATACCACATAACAGTCAATTAGAGAAATCCTGGCCTCCAAGAGCTCTGGCTCATCCGCAACTCAGGAGCAAAAAGATCAATATTACCACTTCCTGATATCTGCATAGCGCTGGGAGATGAGCTCACAGTGTCTCCCAGCACTACATGCGCTGACTGGGTGCGATACAACCAGCAAAATATCAGCAAAACTTGCAGCTCTGAACACTGTCCGCAAACCAGACAACTCTTCTCTGATTCTCAATTTCAAATGTCCACAGCTAACAGAGAGTGGAATACAAATGGCGGAAACATTCTTGGTCAAATGCCTCAAACCATCAGTGGACATGTAGACATTTGACGACCTGCGCATCGCTGCGTTCGATAGTAATGCCCTTAAGATGGACTTTGAGAGGACCGCTTGCACCTCAACTAAGGCAAGAAAACATATACAAAGAGCCTATTATCAACAGCAGCTTTGGGTCCAAGCACCATTTACAGACGCCACCTTGATCTTAAACCAGATGCTTATGGTTTTGTAAGAAAGGGCAGTCTATTAGTCCCTGAGATTCTAATCTCAAAACCTGAAGGTTTGCCAGATCCCTGCTTGTGTGGCAAGTGTGCACACAAGAATGGGTGTCCCTGTCGGGTAGCTGGTATCCGTTGTTGCAAGTACTGCAAATGCAAGGGAGGCAAAATCCTATGACTGAATGAGCTCTCATCACCATCCCCATACCTGGGCTCTGTTGTGAAAGTTTTACCTTGCAACACAGGGAATAAAGCTGTTGTTTTGTATTTTTCACTTTAAGTTAAGGTTCCAATGATAATAGCAAGGTTGGATATAAAGTGTTCAAGAGTTTATATGTAGGCTACGCATATTTAATGAGATATTGCCTAATTTGCATATTTTATTTTTAAGACAAAATGTGATACAAAAAGTATTTCTCTTAATATGAAGATTAAACTGGTATAAATTGATGAGGATAAAGGGAAAACAAAGTCCCATTCACCTGTAGTGTGGTAATAGTGTCACCTGTTGTGGTCATTTTCAGGACTTTCGTCCCGGGTAGAGATTTTGGCACACATCCCACGTTGTCCAATGGGGTCATATTAGTCTATAACAGTTGAGATATTCTCCGCTAAATGAAGAGCATACAAATCTTACCCAGGACCTAGACTAATTGTAACATGCTCAAAAACGTATGTGAGATTTCCCATTTATCCACCAGGTGGCAGCAAGTCACCAAGTGCCTGCTAACACAAAGCAAACTCCTCATTCAACGTTACTCTCAGTAAAAGAAGCTACCTGTCAGTGAATTTCAAAGTGGCCAAAGGAAAAATAACATTTCATTTCATTACGTACCATAAATAGAGCATCATCTTTCACTTTCACAATGATGGCATAAACGATTACGTCTATAAACATACAAACTTCTGGCATGACATGTTTTGGGAGACCGCCTATTGGTTGTCGGCCCCCATGGGGGTTACAGGGCGTGGTGAGGGGCAGGAGACGGCTGTTGTCCCCCCCACTTTCCTCTGTAGCCTCACACAAAAGTTTTCCCACGGCAAGGTAAAGATGGACGCGAAAGGATAATCTCAGGATAAACATTGTAGAGTTTATTTCAAGGTATCATGGACTTACCAGTTTCCTACCCTTAAACCATTAGAGGGAATCTAGTTCCTCTCTGTTTGGGCTTTGCATTTTATTATAAAGAGAAAAAAGGGGAATTTGGCTTTGTGTGACCAGAGGGAGAGAAGAAAGAGCCATGGTGGAGCTGAGAGGTCGGAAGGGTACCATTAGATTTAATTCATGAAGAGGTCTGTGGCGAGCCTGGATTTTGTTCCAAGTGTCCTGGACTAGGAGAGTGGACTTTGAAGTTCATATCAACAGGTGAGTGTTTGATTCTACCCTTTCTAAAAACTAGCATATGGCCTAACAAAGTGTTCAAATACAATGTAAGCATCAGGCTGCTGCAACAACGAATAACAACACTAAGTATAACGCTGTAGTAAGAATGTGAAATATGACAAACGTGAGATTAGTGAAGTCGCTACAACACATACAAACATCGCATGGGGCCCAAATGCACATTGGACAGTAGGCATATGTTACATTTGTTTGTAGTAACGTTATAAATCTCCAGTTTGTGTTTAGTGTTCCTAGGACTCAGACCAGTTTAACCTGTTCTGAAATTACCCGGGTTGGAGAGGTAAACGTAACGTTAGGCCACTACTGAGGTTGCGCTGTTGGAAGCCACAATACTTTCTCAACATTTCGCTATGCTACGCCCCAAAGAACAGAAGAAAACACACTAGCTGTTGTCCTGCCGAGGCTGGTTCTGTCGGGACATCTAGCTCCAGAAATTAAAAGCGTTATTTTTTAAGCGCATTTCTTCTGGCAAGAATCCCACAAAACGTAAAAGGCCGTCGCTGGAAGTAAACGATTCGTCGGAGAAGCTATATGTGTGTCTGGAGCAAGGACTAGCACATACAAACGACAATATTTAGGCCGCTTTATTGTCGGTTTACCTTTCGGCTGGTCTTACATCGTATTACGGTGTTATAACAAAGACAGTCTGAGTCGAGCAAGGACCGTGGTTTCCTTCTCCGCTTGGCCATGCGAGGAGCTCCAATCTACGTAGAAGAATGTTTCACCTTCTCCCGGCGTTAGCTCAGCCGCGGCTCCATGTAAGATTGAAATAATGGCTTTTTTTAAATGTAGGGTCTGTATTAATTAATCACGAGGGAGAAAGACACCCATACAATCATAGAGGGACAGATTAAAATTGATATCTGTTTTGTGTGCATATTATGCCACCTTGTTTGCTGTGTGGTTGGCCTCTGCTTTGAGCAAGCAGGCTTTATTTTGGCAAAGAAATCTCTCACGAGGTGCTTAGCGATACTTCCAGCTAACAAATAAGTGTTTTCCTGGTATTTCATCATTAACTTCCTCTCCAGGGCCAACAGTAACAACATGCTCCTGGCCTCTGTCGTGGTGGTGTGGGAATGGCTGAATGAACACGGACGGTGGCGGCCCTACAGCCCCGTCGTCTCCCACCAGATAGAGGCGGCCATCCGGAGCAGTGACCCCCGCGGAGGGAGCGTTGTACTCGGCCAGGTGGACAGCCGGCTCTCGCCGTACATCATAGATCTCCAGTCCATGCACCAGTTCAGACAGGACACGGGTAAGGAATGTGCTTACGACGATAGAGGGAGAGAATGCACTTTGCAAGGGAGTCACGTTTGGGCTTTTAAATGAGAGTGCAGGGCCATACAACTCACCTTGTAACATAGGAGAGTGTTTTTACTGGCTTAAAATGGTATTTTGGGAGTTGTACATTACTGTGCATATGCTTCTTGGACATCTGTGTGCTGTTTGCTGCTTATCATGGCCATGGCTTTATAACAACCTGCATGCCTTAAGTCATCGTTGACCCCAAAGCACACCACTGCATAATACTTTCTGTGGCGCTATACATCTAATGTCTTCTGCCTGGACTCCTCATATAAGAAATGCATTATTATGTGAGATTCAGGCAATATGCCCTGCGATGCTGTTATGGGTGTTTCCCATCTCTAAAGACACCAACTTTAATTTCAAAGCATAGAACTTAGCATTTTTGGGTGTCTGCAAAGTAACACATCTGAGTAGGCTATGTGCAGCTACATGGAAGTCTGATTTTACCAGCTCTATACAGAGCTATATCTGGGGACACCTGGGCTGAGTTTTGAGTAAAACGTTGACAAGAAGAATGAAACCATTGTCTAAGCTGGTCCAATGACGTGAAGGCGCTGCTTAAAGTAGGATGGTGATTGCTTTGTGTTTTGGTTCACTTCCTACATTGAGTTTGTTGAGTTTTGATAATGTCCATCAATAATTGAATAAAAGCCTTGTGTTAACAAATGAAGGGATTCTGTCTACAAAATAAGCAAGGCTTTTCATTTGAAATGGAAACAGGATACGCAGAAACGATCACTCCAGAACGTGAGCCGTTTTTGGAGCTCCATGGCACGGCGTGTCCTGTGTAAACAGCACAATTGGTTCACATGAGCGGCGAAAGGAATAGAGCAGCCAGTGTAAACCTGGTCTCAAGCTTTGTTAATAACTCGCACAAAACTTGGTGGCGCAGGCCTCCGTAGATGGTGCCCGAGCAGGGCCGGATTGGGACTCATTTTCAGCCCTGGAGTTTCATGCCTTAGACCGGCCCACTTTAGTTCACGACTAAAGGCTTAATTCATATTACTTTTATCCTATTCCCTTTCAATCGTGAGCTTTGTATATTCACTATTGTTTGATTAAAAACGTAATGGGTCACTAGTAACACTTGGGCATAGAAAGTTGTTATATTGTAACTAATGTGATCACTGCAACAAAAAAAATGCTTTTCTTACTTAATATTTTTGTCTCATTTCCAGTCCAAATATCTAAAAGAAAATCTTACATCAAGATGCATTTACTAAACAAGTATGAAAAAACACCTCAAAAGTGATTTTTGCTTAAAACACATTATCTGTCAAAAATAATTGTTTTAGATTTAGCTTGTTTTAAGCAACAAGAAAAAAAACAAAATTATTTAACTTTTTTTTCAGAAAACGACATAATTTCACTTGTCTAGTAAATGTATCTTGAATTAAGAATATTTAGATATTTGAACTGGAAACAAGTAAGATACTAAGTAAGAAAAGCATTTTTTTCAGTGATAATTTTCAGTTATTCACACATTATGGTACATCAGCAGCTTACCTGTGTCTTTCACAGTGAGAGCATTAGTCTCTTCACACCTGGCTCTGTGTCTGACACTAAATGACATGATTTACATTTATTTCTCACCACAAATAGCCTATCCCCTTTTTACAAAGCTTTCAAATCAAGTCAAGTCAGTTTCATTAATGATTCATTATTATTAATGTATAATAATCTCAGGACATGTTTCATTGAGCAGGGCTCTGGTGTGTTGCGCTCATGACTGGAGCAAACGTAACGTTACCGGGTCTCGCTGCTCGTCACTGTTAGCAGCAAACCGGACTAGTGGTTTGCAGACAACGTTGTTTTGCATCTTGCACTGCTCCTAACTACCTTAACGTTAGTTTACTTACCGGCCTCGTCGTCTTCATTTGTTGTTTTGAGGAAAAATGTGCTCAGCTTAGAAGATTTGGCCGCATCACTTTCCAAAACTTTCTTCTTTTTTATTCTGGCCTTTTCAGCGCCGCCTTTGCGCTTTCTGTTATTGTTATCTGACTTTTTTATTTTGAGCAACTTGCAAGGTGCCGTGTCGGGGGGGGGGGGGGGGGGGGGGCAGGGAGTCAAAAGATAATCACGTCATCATTAACCTGCAGGCTGCACTCTGCGAGAAAATATTAAATAAAAAAGAGTGGGACTGCGATAAAATAATGAATAAAAAGAGTGGGGCTGCTGTGAGCGCAGGCAGCCATAGGGACAGCATCCATATTTCAACCCAGTGCCATGACAACAACGGCCCTCGCGGCCAAAAAAACAGACCGGCCCACCGGGAATTTTCCCGGTGCTCCCGATTAGCCAATCCGGGCCTGTGCCCGAGCTACGAGCTTGCAGTAGTCAACACTCTTTTCACGAGACCGTTTTTTTTTTACTTTTTTTGACACCCTCTGGCAAAATGCCTCTTGTTTTCCCATTGTGGTGGCTCCTTCGTTCTAGGACATTTAAGCCCATTTGACGTTCCCTGTGCTCTCTACATGAGGGATAATACGTATTTGTGTACAGGTGAACCTGCTCAGCCAGTCTTCCCAGCTGTCCATGTTGGAATGGAATCAGTGGTGTGCTGCGATAACTTTTGAATCCTTTCCGCTGAATGCAAAGGCGTAATGACGTCATTCTTTGGCAGGAATATCTTTGGTGTCTACACTAGATAAACTCTTAATCTATGGATTTGCTATGAACAATTTTTTAAATTAAGAGCATTGTGGAACTTCTGTCAGTTAGAAACGGAGAGAAAGTTTGTGTGTGTGTGTGTGTGTGTGTGTGTGTGTGTGTGTGTGTGTGTGTGGCGGTGTTGGGTTGAATTTCAACATTATGATGGTGTGGAGCAGCTGCAAACGGCTATTGCACCACTGAGTTAGCTGCGTTCTTTAGCCCTTATCCACTAACACACACACACACACACACACACACACACACACAGAAGTTCCACAATGCTCTTAATTTAAAAAAATTACACGAAGAAACAGAGACCTTGGTATTGTGGAAAGAATGGAATCTTTCAAGGCCTGATGAGCAGAGAGTTCACTTTAGTTGTCCTCCCTCTGTAGCCCCCCCTTCTCTCCCATTCTCTCTCTCACTCTCTCCCCCATTTGCCTGGGGTCTCTCCCCCTTCCTCTCCCTCTCTCTTGTACAAGTGTAAAGTTTCATCAATAGGCAAAAGTCCCAAGGGCCTTTTGGTTTTTGCTTCGACTTGGGAGAGATAGAAAGATAGATTGTGTGTGTGTGTTTGTGCAGTGGGGGTTGTAGAAGGAGTGGGAGTGGTTGTTGGGAGTTGAGTCTGTATTCTCTCTCTCCCTCTCTGTCCTTTGCTCCTCCACCATTGTTGGATTATGACGAACAGATGTGAGCTACTCCATTGTGGCTGTGAGACACACGCACATGAGGTGAAAGTCTGAGGGGTTTAAGAAGCAGAACAGACCTCAGAGGCAGAGGGGAGGGGTTGTTAGGTTTGGGGGTCGCTCGTTACAAGTTCAGTAAAGTGGAAGATGAAGGGAAGGAAGAAAGACGAAGAAGGAACAAGAGAGCAGTCAAAGTTGGGTGCTGGTGGCCATTTGCACTCAGGATCCAGTTCTAGGTTGGCAAAATACTGGGATTTGCCAACTCTGACACTCCCATATCAAATCAAAATTTTATTTTAGCCACCTGTTTTTGTTATAGCAGTTGTAGCTAATTAACGTTACTTTCGTGTGTAAGGTACTGTGGATGTACTTTGTGCATAGGAGAGAGAGGTATGACATGCAACAATGTGTCATTAACAATGGTTGATTCCTTAACCATTAGGGCATCTGAGTGTATTCATGTAGTTTATTTAGAGATGGGCAATTTATCAAATTGATTTGATTCATTTGAATATGTGCCTATTGGAAATATTAGTTATTGTAACACCCACAAAAGTTTTTTTCAGTGAAAAAGTAATGCATTTGTTAGGTGGCTAGTGGCTACATTAGACTCATGTTTTGAGTCATGACAGTCCCATAAACTGGGACACAAATAGTATGCAGGAATGGAGAACTTCGACTGACATGCGCCGGCCCGTGCACTTGCCTTTGATTCCCCATATCAACTGCCCAGTCGTCGGACGAAGCAGGGGGAATCATTGTGGTAACTTTCACATTCCCTAACTATGGGAGGAACAGACTGAAAAAGAATTCTGCACAGTGATTTGCGCTCTTGATTTGTGTTTGTTAACGAGGTGTCATGTTAGAGTGTGGGGATTACATTTTGTTGGATCTGTCCATATCTGCCTGTAAGCTGACACTAGCCAGCCAGCTGTCTGAAGATATCTGAATAATGTCAAGAAGCACAAACACCAGAGGCAGATGAATTCGTGAGAGAACCTTTCTACTCTATCAGTGCGGAAACTGATTATTGAAGTGGATGTCCGTGCTATTTGAAGATTCTGGTACTGACACTCCATAGCTGTATATGGGATGACCTTGGAAATACATATAGATTTGAATATAGAATAGTCCCCAAGCTTCAAAGAAATAAAGATTTTTGGCCAATAACCTCACTAAAACGTTCTGCTCTCTGCAAGCTGATCACATCGTGTCAACTTTAGTTTTGAAGTCTCCCAGTTAACTTTAATGCACATGATAAAAGTGTTTTTAAAGCCCCATTGTGTAACATCTGTAGTTGTTTATTATCAAAATCTGTATTGCCCTTCACAAACTTGTCCTTTTTTATGAATATTGACCACCACCATCAATTCAAAGTATTCCTATTGGCTTGATATTTTACATTTGCGCTTACATGAACTGGGGTAGATGCTCCATAGCCATGCGCCATCTTGAACTACGGTAGCCCGTAAGGGACATACAGGCTATACTGCTCCGCATTTCGCGCTTTTCACTCAGTGGCACTGATTGTGATGTATGCCAGGGAGGGAGGGGGGAGAAGATTACTACGATTTGAAAGCCTGTTGCGTCTATTATCGAGGACATGTAACTGAGTCGCTGAGGAAATTAAAATGACGACGTGACAGGCAAAGCAACGCGACCAAAGTTAATATTGTTGTGGCTTTTCCAAGATGGAAAGAGCTGATGAGGAGCAAGGGTTTTAAAAGTTGCCTGCTTTCTTCTCAACAGGTAATTCTGCCTATTTGTGTAAAAGTTTTATAGTGTCTACTTGCTTGGCTAACTATAGCATGGTTGTGTATAACGCTAGAACGACGTCTAGGATACTTTTCCTCGCGCCAATGATGAAAAAGGATTGTCTACCTTGTAACATAAACATAATCATATGTGCCGTGATTTCCCTGCCAGACAACTCACGTCATGGATCTGTAACACAGACTAGCTTCTAGAACAGCTGCGTGGAAATGATGGAGACACTAAGAGATCATTTCAGTTTCATTGACATTGTTCATGCTGCTCAGAGAAATATATATACAATTTCACCGCTAGATGGGAGCAATTCTTATACAATGTAGCTTTAAGCTATTCAGCTAATAATGTTAGATCAGGATTTCCAGTATCTGAGCTTAAATAATGCATATAAAAGTGAGTAGGCGACAGCGACACCTGTCATTATTTAATGCCTATTTATTTCCAACCTTTCATATCTTATGCTGTTCATCTTCACAGATCATAATTTGTTGTAGGATGTAGCTACCAGTTGCACACAGGGATTTTGAGCTGTCAAAATCTGGATTTTGGCTCAGACAGTCTTATTGGGTTTTGCATGCTGATGGGAAATTGGAGTCTATGAGAAAGACACCTGATTATAACTTTGACACGGCAGCCAGATGTACAAGTCTGTTTTTACAGTCTAATATGAAAGGATGTTTCATATTATTCATAAATGCCTGCCATCTATACCCCTCCAGTGTCCTTATGGATCCTCCCATCATGTTGCTCCTCTCGTTCCAGCTGGTCCTGCTGAAGGAGACACATTCCCAGACCCCCACAATGCCCAGGGGCGTAAGGGTGATTGGGGAGGGGGGGACTCCCCAGAGACGCAGAGGAGGGGTTGGATTGTGGTGACAAGAAAGCAGGAGGGAGTGGAACCAAACATTAACATAGACTACAGTCAGGCCATGTCCAGACGTTTTGACGCAAATGCATCCCGTCTTCCCTGGATTCGTTTCAAGAAAAGTTGCGTCCAAACGAATCCATCCGTTAATTTCTGTAGCAATACAGGCCAATTCCAGGCCTGTATTGCTACAGAAATGAACCAAAAACAGAGAAGAGCAGTCTTCAGTCACTTCCACTTCCTTTCATAATATGACTAGACTTTAATAACTTTCACCACTGCTCGTTATATAAAGGCCACCGCTAGAAAACGTGTCTTTGTTTACATTGTATAATGCGCTGTTGGATTGCTTTTTATTTTGCAATTATGTCTGCTATCGGACATGATTGCAGCATGCTAGCTATCAGAGCTAATGTTAGCTCTGCTAGCTAGCATCGGCAGTCAAACAATCATCAATGATCTGATGTCTTTTTGATAATCTAGCTACACGTTTTTCTTGCGGTAGCCTTTCTACAATAAGCCGTGCTAAAAGTTACTATAATCAGTTCAAGGCTAGCTAGTTGATAAGTTGTCTACTTCCACTTTATAAACAGCATTGTGTCCCTGCTAGAGCGTCAGCTAGATTGAAGGCAGCAAGCTGTGAGGCCGAGGGGTGTGGCGATGACATCATCGATATGCACGTATGCGGTTTTGCCGTCCATACGAAGCCAAACGTGAGCCGTTTTTTTTATTCACCCTGGGACCAGGTTTCAAAAAAGTGCGTTTACAGGCAGTGCGTTTACAGGATCCGTGTGGACGATCGGCCCAAACGATGCAAAAAAAGTGCGTTTGCTTCAAAACGCGTCTTCATGTGGATGGCCCCTTACATGCACTCAACAAACCAGGTTAATGGGACAAGCCAAGTTACGACAGGAAATTACACAACATGTTTACATGCGCTGTAGTAACTTACTGTAAAACCTGCGTTTGCGTGATACTGTTAAGATGCCGACACCTGAGGGAAATATGTGGCTCTGTATCTGCTAAATGCTCCACTATGTTCACCAGCTATTTCAATTTTTCAACAATTACCTGTAATTGCGTTTTAATAATTTCAATGAGAAATTTTGTTACTGTAATGTTCAAAAAACACTTTATTTTCTCCTACTGCCCATGGCTGCTGCTCATGTAGTCTCCCTCTGTCTGAGATGCTCTGTTGGAGCACTTGTCTCTTTAAGCCCCCTACCTGATAAAGCCTGACTGCTCTGATTGGTCAGCTGTCCAGGTCTCCGCATCTGTGCTCCGCTCCATGGATGTATAAAGGTAACGACCCTCGTTCATTCCTATAAAAGTTGCTCAGTGGCGCATGAAGCCAAAAAAGTTCTTCTGCCAGATTAAAAAAGAACCAGATCTTGAGCCCTACTTCAGGTCGGGTCGTTGCAGCTAGGGGACTGACTGTAAAGGAGTAAAGCTTTGACCACATATAATGTAAACTTCTGGCATTGTAACATTATATATATATATATATATATATATATATATATATATATATATATATATATATATATATATATATATATATGACATAAAATAAGGAAAAGCATAAAAGGTCTCTTTTAAGGTTAGGATCTCTTCTTTGTGTTGAAGCCTCCGCTTTATGTTGCCACCTGATCCATCTTTCATCATCTCTTTTTCTTTTCTCCTCCATCTTCCTCTGCTTTTTTCTCACACACTCTATGTAGCTGAAAATTGACTCTGAGCCCCAAACTCGGGGGATTGGACTCTTTCAATGTGATTCAAAGTAGAGACAAAGACAGACAGAGAGCTAAAGGGAGAAGGCGGCACTACAAAGTCAGAGGAGAGACAGGGCTAGCTTAAAATGAGGTGGGGGTGGTACTATCCTGATCTTGTGCAAACCACGTGCATGTGTACTGTGCCTTCAACTGGCTCAAGCAAACACTTTACAATCAATGTATTGTAGGAGATTAATAAAATGATATATAGACTAACCCTTAGTCGATTAGTCAACAAATTGGTTTGTTTGGTCTTAGTTGACTAAGATTTCTTTATTCGATTAGTCATTTTTTGTAGGAAGAGGAGACGTTTAATAACCCCGTTAGCTTTCTGTTCCATGTGATTGATCATGAAACACCATTTCTTGTTTGGCAGAACTAACTTAGCTTAAAGTCAGCGGACTGGATCCTGCCTGTTCAGTCTACATGGACGCATCATAAATCACAAGAAAATAGTGGGAAGGAAACTCAGACAAAGGACGATGAAAGAGGTGGAGGGGTCAGAGCGCTTTGAGTTGTTGTGAAACTCTGCGTGTCAGGTTTCTGTGTACTCTGGGGGGACATCACTCCCTGGATGCTCTGCAACACATGCAATCAGTGTGTATGAAAAAGCATGTGAAGACATCAATAAATATGTATGTCACTGCTGTGTTACTGTATCAGACAGTATCAGTATCAGACACACTAGATAGTAGGCAGTCAGCTGTGAGGCTGAGGTGTGTGGCGATGACATCATCGATATGCATGTATGCGGTTTCACCGTCCATACAAAGCCAAACGTGAGCCGTTTTTTTTATTCACCCTGGGACCAGGTTTCAAAAAAGTGCGTTTACAGGCAGTGCGTTTACAAGATTCGTGTGGACAATCGGCCCAAACGATGCAAAAAAAAGTGTGTTTGCTTCAAAACGCGTCTTCATGTGGATGGCCTCTCAGTCTCTATGTTCTTTCTCTTATCTCAGGATCTACTTGTCTTTCGACTCTCTCTTGCTCCTCACTCCCAAACTCTCTTTTCCTTTGAGAGAACGATCCCACTGCTTTTGGTTTAGCTTCCTCTGGACTTCTCTGTCTTTGATTTTCTGTTCTCTGTTTCAGTCTTCTTATCTTTATATCAGTTCTCTTTTTTCGTGTGTGTTAAGATTTGCCACAAGGTCTTCTTATGTCTTTTTCAGGGATGTGATTTTCATTTTAGACGTTTAACCTTGATAGAGACTCATATACTGAATAAAGTTTTGTCATTTCCTCAAACTGTTAATATTGCGAATTTGTAGGGCCCTATGATTTCCGTGATGTGGAAAACACGGACGAAATCACGGAATCTACACATGAAAACAGAATTCTCTTATACACGTGGAATCGCACAGAATTTGCATATATTTTGTTGACGTTTACTTTTTTTATACTTCCTTTTCATTTTTCAGTTTAAAACAACAAGCGTAGAAAGGTCTGTACCTACACCGTGGCCAAATGGCATTGTTAATCATGTTGCCCAGTAACCATACGTCCTCACGTTCACGTTGAATTTGTTGCTTGGGAAAAAAAATGTCGAAGCGAGTGGCAAAAAAAATGAAGACACTCTCAATTGACTGCTAAATACCGGGCTGAACAATACCCCGACGACTACTGTGAGTCTGGACAACAACAGTTTTGTAAGTTTTGTCAACATACAATTACATGTAACGACCATTTGAAATAAAAAGTTCTGTTTGTATTCACCCAGATGTGCTGATCACCAAGACGAGGAAATCACAAACCGGAGCCCAACTCCTGATCCCTGCTGCTTTTAAAGCAGCCTGTAGATCATTGGCCAAATTCACCCGCATTTGGCGATTGGCGGGTGCTAAAACACACATTTGTTTGCCTTCCACAATTAATCGCTTACTCGATGTGTCATTCCCCCGTTGCCTCTGCACCAGTGCTGTGTGTAATGTGTGCACTCTTGGTATAAGCCAGTGATTCTCAAACTGCTTAGAAGTGAAAAGAAAAGCAAATCGGAAAAATCCTAAAGGGCTAACAATAAAATGGACATGCTTTGAACTCAAGGTAACTTAAAGGGATATTTCACCGCTAGAAAGCTGAATATATCTTTAAATTGGGTCACTTATGTAGCAGAAATGTGAGAAAAAATAAATAAATTGGTGCCTTCTAGGCCGAGAAAAGCCAGAAAATGTGTTTTTGGCTCATATGGATGAAAGACACCAAATCCCAGAATGCACTTCGCTTCGCTGCTTTGAGTCCACTCCCAAGCCACGCCTACCGCTTGACAGACAGACAGTGAGGCATTCGACTCAACTCAATGTGTTTAATTGTTATTTTAACCATATACACAAAACAACGTTTCATCGTGGCTTAAGTGGTGTTACACATTTAAAATATATAATAACGACATTATATAAAAATGACATACGAAACAGGCTACCTTTAGTGCACACACACATTATAGGCTCCGTAAAGTTCAGCTAAGCATACTAGCATTAGGCTTGGTGGGCTGTAAACACCGAGTATAAACACAGCCGTGAATTAGCGTGGAATGTAGAATGGTCGCCATGTAACAGTCACAAACTCCAGCGGTTAGCAGTTAGTTGGATACAAATCACTACATTTCTGCACCAGTCCGTGTTAACACAGCTCACCTTCATACAGAGCATCTCTAGCTCGGATCGTCGGAGGGCTAGCAGGCCTGGTAGCTGGACAGTCCGGTTCACTGTTGTTCAGCCATGTTTCCACGAAAACAAAAAACACAGTCTCTGAACTCGCGTTGGGAGCATCGTTGAAGTTGGATGTCGTCCAGTTTGTTGTTTAATGAACGGACACTTGCAAGCAGGATTGATGGGACAGGTGGCCGGCTAGCGTTAGCTTCCCACCTAGCCGATGAGGAGGTCCCCTACCCGGCTCGGGGCATCGAGCGAGACCGCTGGTCTCCGTGCTGGTCTCCGTGCTGGTCTCCGTGGCAGGCGAAGCTCTCGTAGTGGGCCGATTATTCCGTCTGTAATAACGTTTCCTACATATTCTCCGATCTGTACCGATGTATCCCGGTGGCACACGTGCGGTAGTTTGAATGCACATAATTGTTGTAAAAGTTTGCTGCTGAGAAGTTCTCTTAATACATCCATGAGAGAGAGCCCTGTTTAGCGAGGATTCAAGATGGCTGACATTTCGTTTTTTTCCGGCTGAGATCGGCTCGCTTCGGGTTGAAAACATGCGGAAGTAGGTCCTACTACTGGCTGTAGTCTTTTGCTCTGGCCAAAAAATCTTCCGATGACGCAAAAATCGTCATTTTACGTCATCGGAAGATTTTTTCCAGACCCCCCAATGCAGAGATCTCCTGTCTCAGGGGGATATGAGGGAGGGACGCACGGTCATTCAGAAATACTACCGGGTTTCTACTGATACAAAGCTGAATGCTAAATCGGTGAAGTATCCCTTTAAGGTGACGCTCCAACTTTTTAAAACATCCGCTCTGTGCTCTCAATCCAAAATCCTCCCGCTCGTGCTCCGTTCACATGCTCTGATGCAATGTCCGCCTCTTACTAACAAATATGAGAAATTTGTACTAAGATTTGCATTAACATAGTATTTCCAGCATTGCCAACTAATGACATTTCGTTGATTTTTAGTTTTGCTTCATTTTGCCCAGCCCTAACTCGAAGTGAACAATGTTGTGAAAACCTGTTAGCATCTATTGATTTTCACCCCAGAGTTAATGCAAGCAAGCTCATTTGGTTGTGGTTGAGTGGTGTTGATGGAGACCTTCAGGCATATTTCTCACACGGACACAGCAGGCTGGTGGGAGAAGTAGAGGCTGTGAGGATAATCAGGGTTTCCGCAGGGTCTTAAAAAGTCTGAACTTTGAAAATCAAAATGAAGGGCCTTAAAAAGTATTAAATTCGCTGAAATATTGTGTTCTAGGTCTTAAGTAATTTTAAACTTAATTTTCCTACATCCATGTAATGCTACCCTTATGCTTTTTTTTATTCTGTGGTGTTGTAGTTCTTTCTTTCGCTAGACCAAATATAATTCACTGTATTATGACTATAAATGAGACCAACATGTAACTTATATTGCAGCTAATCAGCTTTCGTGTTATTGGTGCGAGTCTCTTCTGGATTGTACAACAGACATATTCTACAGCTATGGGGAAGTACAAGTTTAGCGGTACTTGGCTTGAAAAAAAAGCTGAATTTAGAGCTTAGTTGATGTTGTGATAAAGGTCTTAAATTTAATCGCTGAATGGTCTTTAAACGGTCTTAAAAAGTCTTACATTTTACTTGGTGAAACCTGCAGAAACCCTGATAATACAGGGAAAGAGTGCGTTCTACAAGGTCTACATAAGACATGTTTATGCTTTATAGCCATATGCAGTCATTCAAAATTACCTAATTGTGTCCAAAACACTTATGTGAATTGCAGTCTTTTACAAGGTTCTGTAGCAAAGGACATTGTGTAGAGTCAATAATGTCTAGAACAGGCTTAAACTATAAACAGAGAGGAAGAGGAAGTGCTGGCTCATGTTGGATGCTGGATTTCCCCACAGAGTCACTGCTGTTAAGGGTTTCATGAAAAGTGAGAGAAGCACAAACACCTTCCTGCATGAAGTATGACCTGCTGGTCAGTCTGCAGTCCTGTGTGTGTGTGTGTGTGTGTGTGTGTGTGTGTGTGTGTGTGTGTGTGTGTGTGTGTGTGTGTGTGTGTGTGTGTGTGTGTGTGTGTGTGTGTGTGTGTGTGTGTGTAGGGAGGGGTCAGTGGTAGAGAGAACAATAAAGACCAGATGGCCAGTCTCTTTCTCCACCTGCCGTAGGCCTCTTTGTCCTCTCTCACCCTCTCATTTCACTCACTTTAACTTCTCTCACTGGCGCTCATACACATTTATACATATTTCCCATGTTTACTTTGGCTTTTAGTTCTTTTCCACACACATCACAACAATTTGTTCACCTTCCAAATGTGTACATTCAGCTAAGTGTGTATGTTCTTGGTTTTGTTAAATGACTTTGAACGTTGCTATTTTCTTTTCAGTAGATTAAGGATAGACCATGGGTTCATTATTTAAAACCCTGCACTCACATAGAAACACAGTCTGACCAGTGCATAAATCCAGTGTGGCCACACCCAGCCATACTGCACTTGATTCCAACTGTGACAGACATTTGAAAGCAGCAGCAGGGCTTGTGTTGATCCAGCTCTGACAGAAGAAGAACCTGATTTAATTGGATAAGTCTTGGTTAATTTGTAGACATGGGGCACACCCAAGCATACTGACATTCACATTAACACATGATTACACACACACACACACACACACACACACACACAGTCTCCTGTACTTACTAGCTAATAGGGAGCACAGTTGAGAAAAGTCTTTTGGTCATGAATTTCTATCCTGGCTCCTCTTGAATTGTTGAATAGGTCAAAGGTCTGGCCTTCTTTTCCCTGGGTTGGAGAAACAACTGAGCCAATCATTGTTCTAAATCATATACATTCATAAATAATGTACTGTATATGACATTAGGGATGCAATTATCACACTTTCCAATACAATACCAATTCTGAAACCTCAGCTCAGGGTATCTTCTGATATTAGTCATACTAATCTGACACTAGTGCTCTCCATTTCTGAGTTTTAAATCTGTATAACAGGACCTCTCTGCATGGACTTCACTGAGATTGCTTTGGCACTAAAAATAGAGTTGGTGTCCCGCCGTGACTGAATGAATGTAACTATGTTATAAAAACAAATTGGCACGGTTCATCTGGATCAGTCCATGTCATGGCCAATAACCTGCTTAATCAGGTCAGTATCAGAGCAAATACCAGGACAGCATATGGAATGAGTGGATTCATAAATATAATAAATATAAATCACATACAAAGCATCCTGATCCCAGGTGTTGATGCCATGTCAAGACAAAGACAGGCTGCCCTCTTTGCAGTCCGACACAGAGCACAGATAAAGCTTTAACCACACACACACACACACACACACACACAGAATACACAGATGCTAATTGAGCTTCTGGATGCACAACTATCTTTCTCATAATGGCTCTTGCTTACATTATTCCTTTTAGTATTAGCATAATGAAGAGGTTATGAAAGAATGCCCATGTGGTTTTGTCCTGTTTGACGCCACAGCAAGTCCATCAGGTTAACTAGTTCTCTGAAAGATGAAGTGAAATTATGTTACATCTAAGTCTGCACATCAAAGCAGCTTTGGATTATTATTAATTACTAGTGCTGTCAGTTAAACGTGTTATTAACGGCGTTAACGCAAACCCATTTTAACGGCGTCAATTTTTTTATCGCGAGATTAATGTTCTTTTTGGCCTAGCAAACTTTGTAGTTTTTGACATTCACATGCTTGTTGCAACAACTAGTAACATTAGAAAAACTACAACACCACACCGGATCTAGCTAGACTGGAAACAAAACAACAGTCACGCCACCAACACTTGTTTGGGCTTGCGAGCCGGCCAGAGAGTAGTAGCAAAGAATTTCTAATATAGGAAGACGTTCCACTCCCTCATTACTTCTGGGTTCTGAGTTCCACTAGATGGCGCTCACAGGCCAGTGCAGAATGAATGGGACTCTATGGAGCTATACCCCTAAATATCCACTTTTCTCAGAATATATTTTTTTGTCTAGTAATTTGAATGTTGCATTCGAAAGGGGAGGCAAAGAAACTACATACTGCTGGGTGTTGTCAAATACTTGAGTCTTGAAATATAAGAAAAGTGCAAGTGTAAAAATCTCTCTCTCACACACACACACACACACACACACACACACACACACACACACACACACACACACACACACACACACACACACACACACACACTATCAATAAAACAGTGTGTGAACAGCGCAAATCAAGCACACTGGCTCTTGTAGCATCAACAAATCAACGTTTTAAAATGTAAAATATCTGAAATATAAGAAAAGTGCAATAACTGTAAACATCTTACACACACACTTAGTTACACACACACACACACACACACCTCTGTTTTCACGGCTGAAACAGCGGCCGCCGGGACACGTACGATCCGGGGTCTCTGGGGGACGCAACAACGGGGAAATGAAACGCCACAAGCCGGCGACAACACCGGGACAGACAGTTGTGAAAGTCCTGTTTTGTTTTTGCATGTTGCTGTCTTGCTCTGCGGTGTTTCCACTGTGAAGTATTTCCAAACAGCGGACACACAGGATAGCATCGAGCTAGCCACAATGCTGCTCATGCTACTATCCTGCTAGCTGGCTGCAAACTGCGGAATGGACTTCCTGAGCGGGGGCGTGTCTCATAACTCTGTGTCTCATTGAGCCGCGCCTCCGTTCAGGAAAACTATTCCACAGTTTGCAGCCAACCAGCAGACCAGCCAGCAGGAATCACTTTTGGAGCCATTTCAGCAGACAACGTTAAAGTGCAGACATGGCTCGTGGTATCGGAAATCTCCGCAGGTTGGATCGGGAAAATCCGATACCTGAATTAACGCTGGTATCGGTCCCGATACCGATACTGGATCGGATCGGCCCCATCCCTAGATAAAATGTGTGATTAATTGCGATTAATTGTGAGTTAACTATGACATTAATGCGATTAATCGCAATTAAATATTTTAATCGTTTGACAGCACTACTAATTACCAACAAGAAACCATGTAATCTTTGTTGTCGAAGTCTAATTTCTATTACTTTTTGCAAAGGCTTATTTTTATATCTTTGCAAGCAGACATGTATTAAAATTCTATTCAATAATGCTATCGGGAATCTCCATTATTATTATTATTATTATTTTTACATTTGGGCCATAGTGGGTACTATTTTTGGAGCTGCCTCTGTCCCACCACCACTAGGACGAACAGCATCTTCTGCCCATATCAGAAAAACAGACAGCAGAGCAGCTTGGCCTCAGTCTGCTTTTTGTCTTACACTTTCACAAACACACTTTTTATCTTTGTCTCACATACATTTGAGAGACTCTTTGCATATCTGGCTGTCTCCAAAGGGATCTATCGGCATCTTCTTTTTAGGGATTCCTGCAGCAAGTTAAATGAACTATAGACACAACAAGCAGTACAGTAGGGGACATCTCAGTTGGATTACTCACTCTCTATCCAGTCCCTCCAGAAAAACGTGATTATGCGATCGCAGAATTCAATGCATAATCAGCCAAAGTCCGCATATTTATGCTGGGGCCGCATTTTTTCAAATACGCCGCACTTTCGCCGCATAAATTGCCGATTTCCGCGCAAAATATGCGGGGCTTGCATGATTTCATAATCCCCGCATTTTCGTTGCAAAAAAGTCACATATATCTCAGCAGGAAGTTGAAAAATGTTGCGTTTACTTCACACAAGAGCAGCCATTTTCCCCTGTTGCCATGGGAACGGTATGAAGTGACGTAATTTCACCTACTGAGAACACAGTGTTGGGGAATCACTTTTTTTTCTCTTTTTCATCAAACCGCAGTTTTTGCAAGTTTCCGCATTTTCATCGCATAAAATTGCATAAATATCCCGCATATTCCATCGCATTTTTTAAGAAAACGTGCCACATAATCAAGGATTTTTGCCCGCAACAATCACAAAAAAACTTTTTCTGGAGGGACTGTCTATCTGTCTCTCTGTCCACAACAAACTATTGCAGCCCAGTCCATTCAACTCCTTCCTTTTGATGTCTGTATGCTGATGCCACTCTGCCAATATCACCTCTTTGTACTAGCCTTTCTCTCTCACACACACACAAACACACACACACACACACACACACACACACATGCCTTCCTCTCCGTGTCCTGGCATGGATTGAATAGCCTGCTACCCCTGGAGACTGAGGTAGTTTCTGGTTGGTTGGTTTAGGGACCCTCCTCCCACCCCTCTGTCCCATTGGGAGACAGAAACATTGTTGTGCTCTGGTTATTTATTTGTATTTTTAATTATTTATTCAGTTGTGCTCCGATTGTTTACATGCCTTCAGTCAGTGAAATATTGAATTGAAAGTAAAAACACACATATGAATGTCAGTGCTTTAACTCACAGCCCCTTTGGTGGATATGTTTACCCACTCATCCAAGTATTTTAATAATCATCATGCATCTAGTTAGAAAGGCTACATCATGGCTCTATGGACGTTACATAAGCAAATTGTCAAGTCCCTTTTTTAGACCCTTTCAATGTCTCCATTCTTCCTGCTGGCAGGTTGTGTATTTGTAGGTAGCCTAATAGAAATGCAACTGACTCACATTTTTATAGCATTTTTGAATAAGGGCTGAGCTATATTGAAATAAATATTGGTCTTCCCATATCAAGTTGTGTAGCAATCTAATACCGACATTGACCTCATGATGTCACTTCCTAATTTGTAGTTTAACTTTACACAACCAAATTTTATATCACGCTAGAAACCTGATTCTCATGTCACTTAAGAGTCACTCAACAGTTCATTGTGATGCTGTCAGTCTTGACAAGCTATATTTATAGCAGAACCCTCAGCCATCTTAGCAAGGAGCTAACCCAAAATGTTCAATCTGTAGATTTACTAACATTTTAGTTCATTTTGTAGTTGAGTATTACATGACAATGATTTCAACCAGAGAACATGTAACTTAAAGTGTAAAACTGATTTCAAGGTGCAGGCGTGTTTTACGGCTCAGTGGTTTGCATTAGGACTGATCTGAATGCTTCGAAGCTTCACATTTTTATCATGGTAGTCAACGTCCAAATCAGTATTTGAATCCTTCGTTGTTTTTTTTAATATATTTTATATTATTATAATATGTGCATTACCCTCAAAATCCTGAATATGCTAAAGGAAACTATTCTTTAACAGTTGGCCACAAAGTGCGGGCTCACTCAAAGCAGTGAAATATATTGTGAGTCTGGTGATTTTAGCCGTTGTGCATGTGGCTTCTCTGACCTGCAGGCTACTACTGCACGTGATTTCATTAAGTTTGTCCAGAGCCTCTGGCTTGTGTAGGAAGTAGTTCTTAACCCCTTATGATGCCTGAGTGCTGTCCTCATATAAAGGTCTATCCTTTGTTCTCGCTTGATCTCTTGGTTTTATTGGCATTACTACATTTACTTTATTCAATTTGACATTAATACATTGTAATTGTTTTGTTTGTCATTTTTCATTTGTGAAGATCTAAACAAGCTATCTGCAAATAACGTGTTTGCATTAAATTTTACTGCATCCCCACCTTACTAGCTTTGATTTGCTTCTGTTTTGTATCCGGTGGAGAGGCTCTTAGTTAACTAATGAAGAAACTTATTGGGACAAAGTAATTGAGGTACATTTTTTTATTTTTCCTTTCTTTCTTTTTCAGGAACCATCCGTCCAGTGCGGAGGAGTTTTTATGACCCAGCCTCAGCCCCAGGTCAGGGCTGGCAGTGGGAGTGGGAAAATGATGCAGGTACGTGGACGGCCTATGACATGGAGGTGGCCATTGCCATCGAGAACGCCCACAGTCGGCAGCAGCCCTGCCTCGACCTGACACCACTCGGCTTCTGCTACCTCATCGATTTTCAGAACATGACGCAGGTGTTTCTAAATTCTTTATATGGACATCAATGACAAAATCAACTTGAAACTTCTTACATACCTGTAATTATTTTACTAAACGGCTTATATTTAGCTTTGCAGCATATGAGGGTTAACTAGTAATCAAAAATGTCATAAAAACATAAAATGTTCTGTTCTGCCCTCCTGCAGGTGAACAGACAGAGCCAGAGGTGTCGGAGGCTGCAGAGACGTGCTGACATGGCCTACCCTCTGGTGTCCGGTCCTCTCCCAATACCAAAGGGAAGCAGTGCAGGAGGAGGCGTAACAGGAGCCCTGTTGGGTGTTGGGGTGTCGGGGGCAAGCTCTTTCTACTCCAATGGGGGCTTACCGGCTACTGGATTGAGCCAACCTTGTTCCTGCCAGCAGTGCATGCTGGTTCTTAGTGTAAAGACCAATACAGGAGGAGCAGGGGTACAGACTCTAGGTAGACGCTCACTAACCATGCAGCGGCCCAAGAACTCAGTGCCCATTGTCTCTAAACCTCTGAGTCCGTCTAAATCAGCCACTCTGGGGCGAGGACAGCAGCAGAATTCCAACTACTATCAGACGCTGCCACATGGTCTCGCCATCTCCAAAAACACCGCCTCTCCAAGAAGGAACGCCCAGCTGTTTGCTCAGTCGCTGGCTGCCCTCACCGCTGGCACCTCCACTCTGGGTATCTCCTTGTCTTCCAACAGGCCGCCTCCGCCATCCCTCCCGCCTCCTCAGCCTCCATCATCCAACCCGAACTTGATCCCTCCATCCATTCTGGCCAAGCACTCCTCATCTTCAGCCAAGGAATCAGTGCCAACCGCCACCTTAATTACCCCTGCCAACAGCGTGACCACGCCCCCTTCTCCTGTGCCATCTCCGTCGCCGATGGTGATGAAGCCGCAACGCCCACCGACGTCTACAGCAACAGTATGCCATGCTCCGTTGCCACCGAGATCAAGCTTAGCCGGGCTGAGCCGACCAGCGTTACAGAGGATTGCAATGGCCCAGTCCAGAGCGCTCATAGCATCAGGGTGAGTAAAATAAACCATGGATGTGGAAACCACAACCCTTCTTCTGGGCTTCTATCCAGTCAAATGTTGTTGTCCGTGAACTATCAAGCTCTCTGGCCAAATTAATTGTTTTGATAGCACAGCCCAGCACACACCCATAACTAGGACTGGGTTTCGTTCTGAATTTTTCGATCCGGTGGCAATTTCGATACCTCAGTTTCGATACCGGTTCCTAACGATACCTTTTCGATACCATATGTCTTAAAATCCATTTTAACATCAACAAAAATACATTAAACACAAAACTTTTATTGTTCACCTTAAAAAGTTATCAAAATTACAAAATTCTGGTAACACTGCTCTCTCAGAGTAACATTATTAATAAAACTGGTTGTGCTTTTTGGATAGGGGTGCGTCAGTCAGATACTCAGGATTGGTATCAATCCCAACTTGGCCAAAATTAACAAAAAAAGAGAAACCTTTTTGCCACAAAAATGCAAAGGAATGTAAAGAACAGACTTTTTTAGTGCAAACTGCATAACGACACAAACCTTTAACAATACACTTGGTGACTGCCCTGTTGTCAACATTGAACTAATGGAGAACTAACTTCAGTCCAAAGGAATGTCATTGAATGTCCTTGTTGCTGAAAGCTGCTGTAGAAGTAAAGTTGCCTTGCTTTACAACCTCAGCCTGTCAGTCAGTCACCAGGGCACAAAACCACTGTTGTGCCTGCTCGAGGAAGTGTAAAGCTTCAGTTATACTAGCACTTCCAAAAGTGTGTGCGGAAATCGTGACGTCATGGGACTGCCGTGAGTATTTATACTCGCGCGTGGTGGTCGCGGCACTAGTGACAAGAATGTTTATGTAACATGAACGCTATGCCCAGGAAAAAAGACTTCATCCACGTCTGCCTCAAGCAACTCCAATCTTATCAACACATGCTAACACGACACTTGTTGCTGCTGTTAACCCAACCCCATAATAACCCCAAGCCCAAATGCAGCTAGCGTGAGCTCCAGCGAAGGAGACGGAGCGATTTTTCGGGTCAGCAACAGGTGACCAAGGCCGAGCTGAACACTTTGATTGCAATTTTATTTCTATGCATATCATACGGCAGGCTGTAATCTATTGAGTTCAAATAAATACCAAATGTTCTAAAATACTGTATATAATGTTTGTATTCTTCAGTTAATATAAACATATTTGACGTTAAAGATGTTATAGAACGTAATAGCGTTATAGAACATAAAAACAAAGTCTTGCATGATTTCATAATTCCCGCATTTTCGTTGCAAAAAAGTCACATATATCTCAGCAGAAAGTAGAAAAATGTTGTGTTTACTTCACACAAGAGCAGCCATTTCCCCCTGTTGCCATGGAAATACGGTATTTCGAGGGAATCACTTTTTCTTTTCTTTTTATCAAACCGCAGTTTTTGCAAGTTCCCGCAATTTCATCACATGAAATGGCATAAATATTCCATCGCATATTTTAAGAAAACGTGCCGCATAATCAAGGATTTTTGCTCGCAACAATCACAAAAAAACTCCGTGTTTTTCTGGAGGGACTGACTAGTGGCAGCACCGTTTGTCTTAGTTATCAGTGCCGTTAGCATCGTGGCTAACACTGTTGTTACTTAGTTTATGACAAATGGTTTCGGCTGTGCTTTCTAACATGATGTCATTGTGCTAACCGAGCTCCGTTAGCCTTTACAACAGAGCCGCTTCACTACACTTGTAAGATGATGTTTCATTCCAGAGTTCTCTGTTGATTTGTGTTTGTAAATAATAAAAATAATGTAAACAGAGAGCGGCGTGCCAGAAAGGCAAAGCGCCATGACGTAGATCCCCTTCAAGGCCTGGCTGATGTTGGAATCCCTCTAGTGGACAGAACGTCTAAAAACAACCACATGCTTATAGTAGCATTGACAATGAATAAGCCTGAGTAGTGTTGTACATATTTATAACAGGCTGCATTTGAGCATTTAATATTCAAATATTATTTTAATATAAAAAGAAATAACAAATGAAATTCAAATGGTATTATAGAGGAAGACAGCTCTAGTGGACATCAGAGCAGAGAGGCCGCGGTGAAACCGTGAACAAGGTGAAGTGAAATTTTACAACAATTATTCAATTCAATTTATTTATTTATCACGTGAAATCATATAAAAAATACAATTTAGTGAAATGTAATCTGTCAGTTCCTTCCTAACAACTCGAGTAAAATGTAGAAAAAGTAAAAAAAAAAAAATTCAATATATCCACCTGCTTTGTCCACTGCACGCAAATATATAAGAGTGAATTGTTACAAAACAAGCTAAAACGAAAGCTGTCTGTATGTAGTTTGTCACACATCCTAAAATTTGACAAATTCTTGTACGTACAAATGAGACAAACCCCCTCCTCTCTCTACCTGCAGTGAATCGCCAGCAGCAGGACTGATACTGACTGATGTCTGTGTTTTTCATTCTTTCTAAACTTCACTCAGTTTATTGATGTCAGGAATATTATTTATTTTACTGACATCACTGACAAAGGAAGTTAGTGAATAGGAAGAGTGTCGCTTAAGTACTATGCCTGTTATAAATGTTAATTTTCTGTACACTGTGAATCTATGGCATGTGAGTGTTTTCTACCGTACACACCACTGTCATCATCATCAGTTTATTGGCCCGAGCAGTGGAGAGTAAATCAATAACATAACAATAGTTGTTAGTATTCATTGTTTTTTGAACACACCTGATGCAACTCACTAATCAAGGTGGTGTTATTTTGTGTGTGGATGCAGATGCTCAGTATTTTCCTGCTTTTAGAACCTTTGCCAATCACATGACTTTAAAACACACCACACAGCAAGACCACTGACTGTTGAAGTAGACACACACAAGCAGCTTCATTAAAGCCCCGAGGAAGATGAAGGTGATGATGGTGCACTTCAGGGCTGAAAAGTTATCATATTTTATCTTTATTGAAAAAAGAATTTTCACAAATTACATCAGAAATGTGGTAGCAGGATCATAATAACCAAGACTTGTGAAGCTCCTGCTTTGCTTTGCTTTTCTAAAATCAGATTTAGAGTAAACAACAGTTGGTCTAAATCTAAATGCAGACCAACATTTTGTGGCCCTTTTTTCATTTTGGCAGATCAGAAGAAGATGCAGATAATTGTTATTATTGTTATTAGGTGTTAGACTTGAAAATTATTGATTTACATTTTCAGAGATTTTACTTTGAGACACTGAAACTTATTTGCACCTTGTGTTATCATCGCAACATCCAAAGTGTATCTCATACAGGATATTTATCCATATCATCCAGTCATATTGCAATGACAAACATTCATACAGTCTGTACAGACATGCAATGAGAAATGCACGTTCAAAAACAAACACATGCTGGATATGTACACACATACCCACATGCATACATACAACCCTTTAACTCCCATCTGAAGGTGTTATGCTTGTTAGTGCTGCAATGAGTCACATACTTGGTACACAGAGGTGTGACTCTTTAGATTCACATTTATTTCTGCGTAGAATTTCTGTTCTGTGTTTGTTGTTCTGGTTGTATCATGGGGTTACAGACCTGTTTATTGTTTAAATCCTAATCTCTTCAATTAAATACTCAAAGCTAAATGCACTAAACGGAAGTGAAAGTGATCATTAATTCCTCATGAAGGTGATGGATAGATTCACAGGCAAAGAATATTAAAACCTGAAACAAATGAGATTCAGTACCACCAACTAGTGCTGGGCGGTATGACCGAAAATTTATATCACGGTATTTTTTAAGATTCTGACGGTTTCACGGTATATCACGGTATTTTCTTTCTTTGCTTGACTGGGTCTTTATATAGGTTTATAATGACTTATTTTACTGTACATAGAATATCACAAAAACATTTTAATATCATGTTTACTAAAAGCTTTGATTACTAAAGGGTTTGCTTGGCTCCACAATATATGATAATGATATATTATAAAACATTATATAACGTTATATGAAGGAGAATGCATGTAACAGTTACAGAATCTTAACTAGTTTTATTGTGCAAACTGCAAAGTAGTAAAATAAACTTAAATCAAATGAATACACATATCAACAACTTTAACATGGTTTCTCTTTCAAAACAGAATAGTTGTAAGATAGTTGTTTAAACACTACCTTGACCACAGGTAAGTTAGATTGTTGTAGAACGTAGCTCCGCTGTCAGCCTGCTTCACTGTTTGAATAATGTTAGTAGGTCGACGCACGTATTTCAGCAAGGCGAGACATCTTAAATCCAGTGTTTTAATCATTGCTCTGAGCCGTCTTTCTCAACGGTCTGTAGTGGGGCCGTAGGTGGATTGTTATTGAGTTCATTGTGTTGCTCCGCTGCATGTTTGAGGTGATCGGTATAACGTTAGCACGGCAGAGTATCATTAGCGCGACGACTAACAGTAAGCACCAAAAAAACCTACAAACAGACACGGCTCCTCTTTTTGGCCCAAGTTCTTCTGTGTCATCATGTTCTACTAGTTCTGCAGCTTCGATTTCGGAACTTTCGATGTCTATCCTGTCCATCTTCACCGTAACGTAACATCAGAGCACCACTGTTTACCCTCACCACGCCTCCAGCATGGCCTCCATTCGCACCATGCGTGTTACATTGAAAAGGGTCTGTCTGAAACTGTCTGTCTGAAACTGTCTATCTGTAAACTTGAAGTGTGTGTGTGTGTGCGTGCGTGCTTGCTTGCGTGCATGCGTGCGTGCAGACGTGCGTGCAGACGTGCGTGCAGACGTGCATGCAGACGTGCATGCAGACGTGCGTCGTGCATGCGTGCCATTGGTGTGTGTCAAAAGTCAGCCGAGCCTTCTGTGTGTTGTTCATCTGTAAAGTGGCATCTGTAGAGCAGAGGGGGAGGGATGGAGGGGGGGAGGAAAGGCGAACGAGTGTGAAGGCCATGGGTCAGCAGTACCTCCCTCTCTCTAAAGCTATTTTTTGCATAGAAGGGTATGCACAGTGCAAAGGTTTGAGCAGGGGTCCACACAGACTTCCAGTTAACTGCCTCAAATTGGAAGCCACTGTGGAGACCTCAGGAACCATGTGAAAACACACATGCTGTATTGAATTTCACTTTAAACTCTAGAGGTGGACGAACAAAAACTGTAAATGTGCAAGCCCGTAAGCCCTATTCTCTGAAACATGAGAATATCACTATGGGGAACAATCATAGTGAGATGTGAAAACAACCCTTTAAGATAAACTGGTCTTCTTATGTCTTTGGTTCACACCTCGAACACATAATATTCAGTTTTTTGCCCTTATTCCAAAAAAGACAATATTCCGACTAAGCTGTTTTCATGCCTAATGAAAGTGAATATTCCACTTTTATTCCTGTTTACATTCAGCCGTGCAAAAATAGGAAGTTTTCCTCTGGTGGCGGACCTGTTTGACTGTGCAAACACAGCCTCGCTCTTTCATTCCTTCAACCACCTTCTTGAACATGTCTGCGTTGTTTTCACGTATCCAAAAACTGTCAATATCCAAGTCTTTCCTAACATTTAGAAGTGGGTGTGTTTTTCCTTCCTGCCAGAAATTTGGGCTTTTCTTTTGGGCATGCATCTCTGCTGCACCCTTACAAACTGTAGCGTAGTTGGTTTGTTTAATAGTAAACTGGAAACACAAATACAAAAAAAACATTTAACCAACTGACACTGTTGACCAGTTGCAGATGATGGTGAACTGGAGGATGGTGAATAAGCTGTATGAAAATGATCACAAGCTTGACATGTGCAAACACAACAAAGTGCCAGCGTTTCCCACTCTCCTCTCAGCCTGAACACTCTCTAGCTCTTCTTCCCCAAAGTACCCTAGAACTCCTTCATCTTTTCCAATCATTCTCTAGACCTCAACCTCCTCCTATTCTTCCCTGTCATCTATTTTATCATACTAGTTTTCTCTGACATGAGCTAAGGCTTTCCAACAAAGCCTCTCAACAACTCCCTCCATGGTACTTTTGTCTCTCCTATCTCTACTTGCAGCTTTGCAAATCCATGTTAAAATACTATTTAAGCCATCTTACAGTTTTGCACTCATTTCAGTTGATTCCAATGTTAGTGGTTTTAAGAATTTACTTGAACTCAGTTGGAGTTTGTATCAAGTTGATTTCAAAGCTTCTGAAGTGATCGGGGCTATTTGCCATATACAGCCGGTCCATCACTTTGGTCCAGACTGAAATATCTCGATAGGTTTTTGGATAGATGGCCATGAAATATTGTACATACATTCATGGTCGCCAGAGGACAAAGTCTACTGACTATTATGATCCCTTGATCCCAAGTGTCACCATGAGGTTGACATTGGTAGTTTTGTGTGAAATGTGAAACAACCACTGGATCACTGTTAGGGATGGGGCCGATCCGATCCAGTATCGGTATCGGGACCGATACCAGCGAAATTCAGGTATCGGATTTTCCCGATCCAACCTGCGGAGATTTCCGATACCACGAGCCATGTCTGCACTTTAACGTTGTCTGCTGAAATGGCTCCAAAAGTGATTCCTGCCAGTGCCGGCTGGTCTGCTGGTTGGCTGCAAACTGTGGAGTACATTTCCTGAACGGAGGCGCGGCTCAATGAGACACAGAGTTATGAGACACGCCCCCGCTCAGGAAGTCCATTCCGCAGTTTGCAGCCAGCTAGCAGGATAGTAGCATGAGCAGCATTGTGGCTAGCTCGATGCTATCCTGTGTGTCCGCTGTTTGGAAATACTTCACAGTGGAAACACAGCAGAGCAAGACAGCAAAATGCAAAAACAAAACAGGACTTTCACAATCGTCTGTCCCGGTCGTTGTCGCTGGCGTGTGGCGTTTCATTTCCCCGTTGTTGCGTCCCCCAGAGACCGCGGATCGTCTCCCGGCGGCCGCTGTTTCAGAGCAGCCGCTGCGCAGCCGTGAAAACAGAGGTGTGTGTGTGTGTGTGTGTGTGTGTGTGTGTGTGTGTGTGTGTGTGTAACTAAGTGTGTGTGTAAGATGTTTACAGTTATTGCACTTTTCTTGTATTTCAGATATTTGACATTTTAAAACGTTGATTTGTTGATGCTACAAGAGCCAGTGTGCTTGATTTGCGCTGTTCACACACTGTTTTATTGATAGTGTGTGTGTGTGTGTGTGTGTGTGTGTGTGAGAGAGAGAGATTTTTACACTTGCACTTTTCTTATATTTCAAGACTCAAGTATTTGACATTTTGGGAATGTAATAAATATTGACATGACAATCAATTTGAAACCCTTACAGTTGCATATCTGTTTTCAGAATGAGATTTTTCCTGTTTTTCTGACTTCCTTTTCTGACCTTATACTTACCTCAAGTTGCCTTTTGGGACATGCATGCATACGTACGTCCATATCATACTTGCCCGTTGAGAGGAGTTTATTTCAGCATCATATAAAATCAACAATAATGATAATAATAATATTAAAGCAAACACAGCTCTGGTATCGGAATAGTATCGGTATCGGCCGATATCCAAATTCAGGTATCGGGATCGGATCGGAAGTGAAAAAATGTGGATCGGTGCATCCCTAATCACTGTCCTTTTTTTTATAGAAGTCAAACGATTTGAGCAGCTGACAGGACAGCGAGTTGTCGAGCATTTTCTTCTTCAAATAAGACAAGTGAGACGGTACCGAAGGAGCAGGCGAGTCCTGATGAGAGAGAAAGATTATGATGTGTTATCCTTTTTAACACAGACGGCGAGCGATGTATGGTCATAATAAGTTATGGATTTAAAATTATTATCCATTAAATTTAATCAGTAACAACATAACATACTCAATAACAAATTTAAAAAAATATGGTTCACTTCCTATATTTGGGTTGCATAGGGTTCTCACCTAAAGTGAGCCGAACTCTAGTGTGAAGTGAACTGAGACCCATGTTTTCCGGTGCAGGACTTTCACCCAGGAGACCAGGGATTGTGTCCCACGTGTCACGTTTCCTAAACCCAACCGTCCGCTGTATACGGCGTAGACATACACGCGGATAGCTCAAAATGCGTGCAGATAAGAAAGTGGCGTGTATGTTTACCCAAAGTAATGATGTCACGTTGTCCGGTGGATGAGAGTTTGGTTGTTTGGGCTGCACCAGTTTGAATGAGCTTTCACATTACCCCGAATCAAGCGGACTATGCAACAACTAAAACGGACAATTAAAATGGACCAAACAACTCAGATGTAAAAGCAACCTTAGTCTTTAATATAACTCAGGGAGGGTGTTGTTTTCAGCTGGGCCATGCTTCACAGTCATATCAAGGAAGGGAAAGTGTTGCTCATCTACCCACAGAGGCTGGTTTTAATCAGCTTCCAGTCACAACTCAACTTCTTCAAACTGATTCTCCAGTACTGCAACTGGAAAGAAAAACAAAATGTCATAGTGAAAGTTTCCAGCATTCCATGATGTCATACAGCAGTGATTAAAGCCTGTTTCATGAAAGCTTTCCCTTTCATTGGTTCAAAGAACAGGTGTGTGTTTCACTTTTCTTGTGAAAATGCCTACAGCTGTATAGGAAGTGATGCTTTTCAATTCAAGTTTAGCACCAGAGACCAAAGAAGGGAATTCTTGCTGAAAATCACTCTTAAACCAAAAGGTCAGGTGGTTTTGAGATGTAGACCCTGTCGGGTGTTCCCTGCCCCCTCCTCTCCTTCCCTGGCTCCTCTCCTCCCTCCTCTCTTAGCAGTCTGGGCCCCTCAGAGCCTCATTGTTGGTCTCCACAGTAACCAAGCCTGGGCTGCATTAGTAGCACAATGCTGAGCCTCTGCTAGCTTTCTCTTCTCCTTCCCCCTCTCTCTGCTCACACCTTTCTATATTCTTTTTCTACCATTTCTTAACTTCTCTCTCCTTTACTCTTTTGCATTTCTTTGTCTTTTTTATTTCCATGAGTTCTCACTATTTTCATCTCTCTGGCTCTGCTTCCTTTTAGCAGCCTGGAGTATTTGGGGCTATTTTAAAAAAGAACTCTCCCAGTTAGTAAAGATACCTTACTCACAATAGCATTTATTAGGGTAGGTGGATTTTTGAGGCGTGTGCATGTGGTGGAATACCCCATCATATAGATACCAGTGCTGATCATGTAGCATATTCATAATGGGAATAGTTTTCATGTGGGGGAGAGGTAGACAATGATACCAGTCCAGTCAGCATTGTTTGCCAGACAATCACATTTCAGACGAGGGGAAGTGTGTGTGTGTGTGTGTGTGTGTGTGTGTGTGTGTGTGTGTGTGTGTGTGTGTGTGTGTGTGTGTGTGTGTGTGTGTGTGTGTGTGTGTGTGTGTAGACAGTCTCAGACTCAGACAGCACCAATACAACAGCGTATGGGAACGGGGTGGGGGTACAAGACAAAGAAACCAGTCAGCAAACTGTCAAAGATTGATCACACAGTGGTGCAAGAAATCAGGCCAACACCAGAAAGAGACGGGGGAGGGGGAGGTGACACTACACACACACACACACACACACACACTCCCACACAGCCATGCCTGGCTGTGAAGGCATTTAACAAATGCACACACACACACACACACACACACACACACACACATTGCCCTTCCCTCTCACACACAGTAAATATTGACAATTCTAACAGGAGATGCAGTGAAAAATGTGTGCTCTCTCTATCTCCAGAGGGGGATTATAGGATGAAACAAAGGGAGTGAATGAGTGGGGTGTTTTGAGGGGAGGGGGAAACACAGACAGTGTACTAAGGAAAAGCAAATTAAGCAGGAAGGAGTGTGAGAAAGAGAGAGTTCCATAAAGATAAGAAGATAAGACGAGAGGAGCAGAAATGGGCAGTGAGAATGTGTAGGCACCTGTTTCAGAATCAGTTTTATAAGTGTGTACACAAACAAGGAATTTTACTCCAGTTTTGGTAACTTATGTACTTGCACAGGGATAGAGACTTTTGGTTACCAACAGGTAAAACAGGTTTAATTAGGTTTAATCATATGTGGCCCATAGAGAGAGCTGTAACCACAGACAGGGACAATTCTTATCTATGTCACACATTCACGGAAAATATGCAGAATGAAATCTTGGACAAAACTGATATCCTTGAATGAAAGAGAAGAATGAAATAATGAAACAAGGTGAAAGCACACACACAACTTTAACTTTGACAAATTCCCATACTAACTGTCTCTACTGTCTGGTGTTTTTGCTTTGTGTGGCTGCTTGGTGATAAAACAGGTTTGTGGGTATTGTAATATCTTGCCTAATCAGTATGTCCAGCATGTGATCTTTGGCATTTCAACATTGTACTAGTTCAGTGGGTTTTTTGAGTATGTTTTTTATGTCTTTATTGGACTGCAGATCAGAGCAGTGTGACATGCAACAAAAGTTCCCAGCTGGACTCGAACTGAGCTCCTCTGTTAAATGATCAGCAGCTTTAACCTGTAGGCCTCCGACACCCCATGTGGGCTTTTAAACCCCTTAAATCAACAAAATAAAGGAGAAATACAGAAATTGGATGTACTAGTGCAGTGCCCGTTCAAAACATGCCTGTTCAGAACGGGTCGATTGCTTGACCTGTGGTGCCCAAACAGCTATAGATTTATTTTTGGATATGAAACATATTGAATTATGTAACTATTTGAACTCATTGAAACTCAAAATAACTTACAAAAGGACCCCAAAGCACTTACAAAATATGCAACTCAACGGTATACTACTTACTGTGTACTTCTACTTTAGAGGAATACATTGTACTACTGCATTTACCTTGCAGAGAAATGTTACTGGTTATGTTGCAGATTCAGATTTGACTTGCAAAATTACAACTAAAATATGATACATCATTATTCATTAGAGGGACAATTCAGTTGCCAGACTGCCATTGTAAATAATAATTTGTTCTTAATGACTTGTCTGGTTAAATAAAGGTTAAATGAAATAAATAAAAAAACACACCACCACACACTTCTAGTGGGTCATAAGTGATGGTTGAGAGGGATTACTTTAATACTGCATAGTATACCTTTAACAAATGAGCACATCCTTCTCTGTTTACTGACAAAATACACTCCCAGGTTGCATTTTAAATGCAGTATGATTTTTTGGAAATGTCACAGTCACTCCACACTTTCTGTCACATCAAAATATTTCTCACCAAAGCAGTTTCCTTACGGTGTGTGTGACCATAAGAATGTGTGCAGCTTTATCTGCATGTCAATATGTGTGTGAGAATGTGTAGGAGTGTGTTATTGTCTGTTGTCTAAATGAGTCCAGCTGATGTCCATCTGGGCCCGAGGGAATAGGAGCAGCACAGGGACAGAGGGAGTGTGTGAGACAAAGCTGAGGGAGTGTGTGATCTTGTGGGAAGCGGCCGGAGTGTAGGAGGGCGGGTTTGAGGTTGCAGGGGGTCAAGAGACTGGAGTCCCATTGAGGCGCCCTACCAAGGCATGAATGGGATCTTCCTTTTATTTTTATTGTTTTTGAAGATCTCTGGCTTTTTGGTTGGACGGTAGAAAGGCTGTAAGGCCAGCCCTGTAAACGTGGAAGTCTGAAGCTGAGTGACTGACGTTTTGAAGCAAGATCAATAGTCCTTCAGTAGAGTCCTGCACATTATCGCTCAAACATAAAAGAATTGTCTGCTGTTATTAGACCTCACCAGGGTTGACGGTTACAAACCTTGATGGGACAGAATTAAGCCTAAACCAACTTTCTGCATCCACAACATGGCTGCAAGGGTTCACGTGACATAAATGGTGTCATCTATCCATGGCCAGTGTATGACAAAACGTGTTAACATGCCTATGTAGGCACCCAATAAAGTATGAATAGAACCGTGTGTGCGTCCAATTTCCAGGAGATAGCTTTTTGTGTTCTGTAGCTCAGTTTGTAGAGCAGAGGCTTGTGCGGGTTCTTTGTTTTGCTTTTTTTTTTTAAATAACACCTCATTTCACACACAAACTCATTCTCTCATACTCTTTCCCTCATCCACACTGGTGTAAACTTAGGGGCCCTCCACACGGAGACGTTTTGATGCATCCCGTCTTCCCTGGATTCGTTTCAAGAAAAGTTGCGTCCAAACGAATCCATCTGTAAATGACTCAACACGCTACTTCATATTCCAGGCCCAGAGAAGAGCAGTCTTCAGTCACTTCCACTTCCTTTCATAATATGACTAGACTTTAATAACTTTCACCACTGCTCGTTATATAAAGGCCACCGCTAGAAAACGTGTCTTTGTTTACATTGTATAATGCGCTGTTGGATTGCTTTTTATTTTGCAATTATGTCTGCTATCGGACATGATTGCAGCATGCTAGCTATCAGAGCTAATGTTAGCTCTGCTAGCTAACATCGGCAGTCAAACAATCATCAATGATCCGATGTCTTTTTGATAATCTAGCTACACGTTTTTCTTGCGGTAGCCTTTCTACAATAAGCCGTGCTAAAAGTTACTATAATCCGTTCAAGGCTAGCTAGTTGATAAGTTCTCTACTTCCACTTTATAAACAGCATTGCGTCCCTGCTAGAGCGGTCAGCTAGATTGAAGGCAGCAAGCTGTGAGGCCGAGGGGTGTGGCGATGACATCATCGATATGCACGTATGCGGTTTCGCCGTCCATACGAAGCCAAACGTGAGCCGTTTTTTTTATTCCCCCTGGACCAGGTTTCAAAAAAGTGCGTTTACAGGCAGTGCGTTTACAGGATCCGTGTGGACGATCGGCCCAAACGATGGCCCCTTAGGCACACACATCCCAGTGAGTCATACACTTGCGTGTCGTCATGTGTCACTGAGTGGGGTTAAGTGAAAGCAGTTTAGTGCACTGCCAGAAAGCCTGTTAAAGCTAAACCAACAACAGGAAACAACAGATCATCGCCACACTCTGTCCTTCTGCCTGTCACACCGCCTAGTCTGTTAGTATGAGTGATTATGTTTGCATTTAAATGAAGAGGGGCTTTGTTGCTTACCTTGCCCGGCAGCTGGATTCTCGCGATATCATATATATCACACGATAATCCATCTTGTCAGGCTACAAAGTAATACGTTTGTGTCCGAACAGCCAGCGGACCGAACTAATCGGGTCCTGTGAGGAGCTACTGGCAGCTACAGGCATGGTTTAGGTGTGTGGGACGGCCGTGACTGTTCGTTCAAATAACAATGTCAGACGTGATAGATAAGGGTGCTCCGATCAGGATTTTTGGGGCCGATTGCTGGAAGACGTATCGGCCGATACCGATCACCAATCGCTTTTATGAACTGAAAATTACGCCATTACGTAACAGTCACACATGTTTAGAGAATGTATCAGTAACTGTTTGGCTTTCTGTCCTAGCTCAAAATCTAAAAAATGTCCTTTCAATCACTGCACACATTTCTTCAGCACACACACACACACACACACACACACACACACACACACACACATACAGACACACACACACACACACACAGAGACCGACAGACACACACAGACCGGCACACACACACACACAGACCGAAACACACACACACACACACACACACACACACACAGCTGGGTGAGCGGCGCCGAGCTGCTAGCTACACGGCTCCGCTCTGCCTTAGCGTTAGCTAACTTTGAAAACTCCTCATCCTCCTTTCTGTGACTAACCTTCAAATGTCTGATAAGGTTGGTGGTGTTGAAATATCTTTGGAGCTTTCCGCCTCGTGGTATTTCCTTGGCACACATGTTGCAAATCACTAATGTATTGTCTTTTCCCCAGATAGCAATGAGTCGGCAGATCACCGGCGGTGCTCCAGAGGCAGTAGAAGCGTCAGAATGGCGTAATCACAAACACGTTTGCCGGCGCACCACCGGTGGCAGCCGCTTTTTAAAAGCAGTAGCCGCCTTCCTACTGCCTTCGTTCCGCGGCCGGCCCGCGGGCCAACAGCTGTTCTGCCTCCGTTCAGACACCTTGTAGAACTGCCAGACCGGTGAATGTAGGGAGGCCGCCATTTTAGCTCCATGTAGAAAATGTTCTCACGAGTAGTGCGTCATCTGATCGGCCTATCAGATCGACCTTTATGGAGACCACCGATCAAACTATTTAAAGCCATTATCGGCCGATACCAATCGGTGACCAATCAATCAGAGCACCCTTAGTGATACACAGATGGTTCATCCAATCAACTGTCAGGTATTTTTTGAAAGTGCCTGCCTTTTTCCAAACAGTTTCCAGTGCTGATTCTCAGATGGTTCTGTGGTTCGTCAGGTTACTTTGTTGACTTCGGTACGTCAGTTGGTAGAGTGGAGGACTGTAGTGGTGAATGCTAGTATTCTTAGGTCGTGGGTTCAAGTCAAGCTCAAAGGAGGTTTTATGTGGACTGTCTTCAAAAGAGTTTTCTATGTAGGAGTGTTTGTGTTCCTTCTTGAATCTCAGCTTCCATTACTCCTAGATAGAGAGTTGATCTTTGAATTCACAGTCTTATTACTGGAAGACAAAGGACAATCACTGTAGTGCCACACACACTTTCAGGCCACATTGGCCCTCATGAAACGTGCGTACGACCTAAAACAGGCGTACGACGGGCGTACGCCGATTCCTACGCAAAGTTCGGCATTTATCAATTTGAACGTGAGCGTAGGCTACGATAAAATCTCACGTCTGGTCTGAACTTGTGTACGCAAGTTTTCAAGTCGGTGTGGCCTTGCGGTGCAGCATATAATCAGTTTAAAAGGAGAAGGAGAAGTCAGCAGTTGATCACTTATCAGCAATGGCAGATCTGGCTCTTTTAGAAGACCTCTATATGTGCCGGTACAACAGTGCACATGTACGCGCACGGGCCACGGTGGAGCGCTCCATCGGACTGATTAACAGGATGTTATTCAACGCTTTTAAAAGGTATAGTGTTAGGTTTGGCAATTATATTCAATACAGGAAACATGATGATGCACAACATTTGTATTTATTCTTCAGGGTTTTGTTTCTCTTTTAAAGGTTAAAGGCTTTTAAAGGTTAATGATCACAAGTAAAAATTATTTCTGTAGTTGACCGAGTTATTCCGGCTTGTTTTTCCAGCACCTCTGCTGTCAGGAGACAGGCTCGGGGTGGTGTTCCAGCACGGGGGGCGGAGGACTCAGCTCACGGTTGCCTGGCTCTGACTCATGAAAAAAGTAAAATGAAAGACACTGCATAAACTCCGCTACTGTGTGTTTATTTAAATATAGGTAGGCTACACCTAAGAGATTGCAACATAAGCCTGTATGTTACCATTAGGACTATAGCATACATGTGTCGGATATTAAATGAACTTCAGCTCGAGTCCGATTTACTACGGCAACTGTCTTTTCATTCTGCATTCTTTCTCCAGCCTTTAATACCAGTTTCCAGGCTGCCAAATACTCCACACGTTAGTGCAAATGAACCTAAGATATCAGGGTTTCAATCTCCACCTCTGAAAAGTGCATCTTCTTAGCCGGATTACGTCTCACCATGTCGTAAATAGTAGGGGCGAGGCCTCAAAACCGAGAATATATTGGGGCGTGACATTTAAATTACGATCGTTTCCAGCCGCTGTATTTATCAATGTACGACCATTCTTACGCTCTGATTGGTGCGATACGAACGTTTGATGAATCACACGTGAAGCCTGTCGTAAGATGATATCTGCGCTCATATCTGCGCTGGTTTCTACAACCCCAAATCAGAAAAAGTTGGGACAATATGAAAAACACAAATACAAAAAAAATGTAGTGATTTCTAAATGTGCTTTGACTTGTATTTCATTGCAGAAAATACAACAGCACATAATTTAATGTTTTCCTCGTGATTTTTATTGTTTTTCTTTTCAAAAAAACTAAATTCCTATTTTGGTTCTTGCAACACATTTCAAAAAAAGTTGGAACAGTAAAGCATTTACCACTTTGTAATGTTGCCATTCCTTTTCACAACACTTAAAAGACGTTTAGGGACTGAAGACACCAAGTGATTAAATGTTTCAGGTGTAATTTTGTCCCATTCTTGCTGCAAACAAGTCTTAAGGTGGGCAACAGTACGGGGTCTTCATTGTCGCATTTTGCGCTTCAAAATGCGCCACACATTCTCTATTGGAGACAGGTCGGGACTGCAGGCAGGCCAATCAAGTACCCATATCCTCTTCCTCCGCAGTCAGGACTTTGTAATATGTGCAGAATGTGGTTTTGCATTATCTTGTTGAAATATGCATGGACGTCCCTCTTGAAGGCAGCATATTGTGCTCCAAAATCTCTATGTACTTTTCAGCATTAATGGTGCCATCACAGAAGTGCAAGTTACCTTTGCCAAGGGTACTGACACAACCCCATACCATGACAGACCCTGGCTTTTGGACTTGTTGCTGGTAACAGTCTGGATGATCCTTTTCTTCTTTGGTCCGGAGCACACGGTGTCCATTTCTCCCAAAAAATACCTGAAATACTGATTCATCTGACCACAGTACACGTTTCCACTGTGTGATGGTCCATCCCAGATGCCTCCGAGCCCAGAGAAGTCGAGGGCGCTTCTGGACACTGTTAACATAGGGTTTCCTTTTGGCACAGTACAGTTTTAACTGGCATTTGTGGCTGTAACTACGTATTGTGGTACTTGAAAAAGGTTTGCCAAAGTAGTCCTGAGCCCATGTGGTGATATCGCTTATAGATGAATGACGATTCTTGATGCAGTTCCGCCTGAGGGATCGGAGATCACGGTTGTTCAGCTTAGGCTTGCGCCCTTGTCCTTTACCCACTGAAATTCCTCCTCATTCCTTGAATCTTTTAATTATGTTATGCACTGTTGAAGGTGAAGCAAATGTCTTCTTATCTTTCTTTGAGGAACATTGTTTTTAAACATTTTAATAATTTTCTCACGTATTTGTTGGCAAACTGGCGATCCTCGGCCCATCTTTGCTCCTAAAGGACTAGACCTTTTCATAATTACAATCACCTGTTGACATCACCTGTTTCAAATCACATCATTATTTAACCAATTTACCTGATTACTAGCCCTAAATTGCTCCTGTCCCAACCTTTTTTGGAATGTGTTGCAGGTCTGAATGACAGGAAAGGATGTATATTTACAAATGAAATTAAGTTGACCAGACAAAACATGAAATATTTTGTGGTCACATTGTCTGCAATGAAATACAAGTCAAAGTACATTTAGAAATCACTACTTTCTTTTTTTATTTGTGTTTTTCATACTGTCCCAACTTTTTCTGATTTGGGGTTGTATGATAGATTGATAAATGAGGGCCATTGTGTGTGTGTGTGTGTGTGTGTGTGTGTGTGTGTGTGTGTGTGTGTGTGTGTGTGTGTGTGTGTGTGTGTGTGTGTGTGTGTGTGTGTGTGTGTGTGTGTGTGTGTGTGCGTGCGTGCGTGTATGCGTGTATGCGTATGTGTGTTTTGTTCTACAGCCTGAGCAGCCTCCAGGTCTATAAGTGTAGTCTATAATGGACTAACCCTGCCACTGACCCCAGCTGTGTTGGCACATACAGCTGTTAGTTTAGTAGTTTATTATCACCTGACCTTTTTTTAGTGAACAACTCTGAACGCACAGAGCCACATATATAACCATATATATATAACCTGTAAGATTCGGACCATGGCCGTCGAAAGACTGAATTAAAGAAAAAGAAAAGTAAAGCGTGAAATATGTGTTTTTTTCACTTAGAGATGATGACGAAAATGAGGAAGTTGATGGGCTTTGTGACAAGGCAGGTAATCCCCAGCAAGCAGCTGTAATACGTCCATCTGTTTGAGATCACTGAGAAGATGGAAATTGTGGATTAGCTCTCATACACACAGTCAACCGGGCATAATCATCTCTAGTCGCCGAATCAATTAGTACACGGAGAAACAATGAGATACAAGCAGAAGAAGGAGAATACATAACAGAGAGAGGAGAGAAACACAGAGGAAGAACGGAGTCGCTTTTTGTGTCTTCTGACCATTTCTTCTTCAATTTTTTTCACTTTTGGAGCAATTGACAGAATTCTAATGTATTACGCTGATTTCATTTGCTTGTCGTCTTTTTTGGCTTTTTGTGAAACTTGGTAGTAAAATTGTGACCTCTTTAAAAATGACAGTCATCAGTTTTTTAAAGTGAGTGTCTGTCTAGTGGAGTGTATGGTAACCTTAAAGGATTTGCCTGCTTTTTATGTCTGATCTGACATTGTCACTGTAGGCCTGTAAGGAGGTGTTGGAAACACTGTAAAAAACAGTTTGTGTCTTCTCTTGCAGTGTGCCCACCGTCCCAGTGAAGAACCTCAATGGATCCAGTCCTGTTCACCCTGCACTGGCCGGTAAATCCTACACACTCACTAACCATTGGCTAATACTGGCAACAGATAGAAACAAGTATAAATTATGATTAGTTTCTTCTGGAAATTTCACAAGAAACCAGAGAGGAAGACCTTTTTTCTGTTCTAACCAGACTCAATTTCTCTCTGTTTAATTTCAGGGATCACGGGTATCCTAATGAGTGCTGCCGCTCTGCCGGTGTGTCTGACTAGACCTCCAAAACTGGTGCTGCACCCTCCGCCTGTCAGCAAGAGCGACATCAAACCCGTGCCAGGCTTTGGCCACTGCTGCAGGAAGACCACCAAGAAACAGGCTCGCAAGGGTAAGCACTCAAGTCAAGACCAACCAAAGAAATACAGAAAAAGACAGTTGTACCTCCACAAATGCATTAGTTTGATGGTTTCTGCCCTTGAAATGCCTCAACACTTAACAGGTGTTAACAACCTGGACTGTTTCTTGCCTTTCTTCCCCCTCCCTCTGTTCGTGTTCCCTCTAATTCCTGTCTGCAGGTAAAACTCCAGAGGAGGTGGTAAAGAAGTACCTGCAGAAAGTAAAAAGTCCACCAGAGGAGGTATGAACAGCATTTGTGGCTATATATTTTATAGTGCTAACTCATATGACGCATAATGTTGGTTTCACATTAAACAATATAGAATAATGGGTTTCCTTTTTCTTTCCCTTCCCTTGTCTTTTCTCAGGACTGTACCATCTGTATGGAGCCGTTGGGGGGTCCGTCTGGTTATAAGGGTCCAGGAGTGGGGCCTGTGTCTCGGGCGGAGTCAGTTGGACAACTAGCACAGTGTGGACACCAGTACCATTTCCAGTGTCTGGTGGCCATGTATAATAATGGCAACAAGGACGGCAGGTAGGTTGGAGACAGAGAGACCATTACTCTTCATTGTCTCTCAACTGTTTTGCAAATAAACATCATTTATTTGTTCCCTCTCTTTGCAGTCTTCAGTGTCCCACCTGTAAAACCATCTACGGCGTAAAGACAGGCAACCAACCGGCAGGGAAGATGGAGTACCACGTCATCCCTCACTCTCTACCAGGACATCCTGACTGCAAAACCATACGCATTATCTACAACATACCACCAGGCCTTCAGGTACTCGATAGAACTGGGCTGACAGTAGTGTTTGTTTTATTGAGCTTCAGTTACGACTATTGAAATCAAGAGCAGGATAGGCGATTCCCCCAGTATTTCTTTCTCACTCCACCCCCGCCTACTTAGCTTACCGGCTGGTAGCATGCAGCTAAAGACACAGGGTAACGTTAGCTTACAGGTAGCCTGCAGCTTCACTATTTCAGACTTCATGACCACTGCCGGACAAAATATCTACATTTCTCCAAAAAAAAGTCCAGCCACTTTTCCCCTCATGACATTCACTTTTGCCAATCCTTAAGACAGTAATGCCATTTTTCTCTCTGTCTGGGTCAGTCACATCGAACTATTCTGACCTTGGGTCATTCCTCTTGACAATATACAATCTTTGTTTCATCTGCAATGACGCACACGCATGAATAGCCATACCAGCCTTCCATTGCTTGACAAGACGTAAACAAGCTTTTGATTGGTTGGAATGTTCTCCAAGAGCGTCATGGGAAACTAAAATGGCGGTTAGTATCAAGGCTAGGGTCGATAAACGACCGAAAATCCATAAATTATGAACATAAAGTTTATCAATCTTGGAGTTATTGCACAAAGACAGAAAAACGCTGGACTTCCAGGCTGGATAAAAAACCTTCTGTAAGGGCTGGGAATACTCCAAAGACATCAGCAGAACAGCGCGAGTGTTAGCTTTTAGTTGCAGAAAACGTTATGTTCTACTCATGGTTATAAAATGATTAAGTCACGAATCAGAGATGCCGTTTTTTTGTCTTATACGACAAGCTTGGGCTCAGATGGCTCTTGGGGGAATTCCTAGAATTGTTGGGTCTTTGTAAATTATAGAGTGTGGTCTAGACCTACTCTATCTGTAAAGTGTCCTGAGATAACTCCTGTTATGATTTGATACTATAAATAAAATTTAAAATTGAATTGAATTGATGGTTAAATCAAAAATTGAATCGAATCGAAATCGAAAGTTATATCGAATCGTGGATTTGGAGGTGACATCCCTACATGAGGTATTACATGGTCAGAGTTAGGTTGATCATTATGAGTGCTTACTAATGTCAATCCTCTCCATCTTCTTTCAGGGACCAGAGCATCCAAACCCAGGGAAGCCATTCACTGCCAGAGGCTTTCCCCGACACTGCTACCTCCCAGACAGCGAGAGAGGACGCAAGGTAAACACAATCAACCGCCCTGTCACACCCATACGCAGGCATGGATTGGCCATTGGGACCACCGGGAGATTTCCCGGTGGTCCGGTCTATTTGTGTGGGCTGAATGGGCTGCAGTTTTTTTTTGTTCGGCCCATAGAGATAAGAGAGATCACATTATTGGCTAACTTGTGTGTCTTTCATATGAACATTGGCCATTCACATCCTTCGTCTTTCACTGACCGGCCCACAGAGAGGAGAGAGATCACATGATTGGCCCACTGGTTTGTCTCTCATCTGAACACTGGCCAATCACATCCCACAGAGAGGGAGCACATTTAAGTCCCGCCCTCACCGGCGGCGAAAATAACTCCACAAAGTGTCGCTAGCTAGCTAAAAACTTGAGATTTAAGCATGTCAAACGATTATTTTAGCACCTTTGTCTACAACAGTGGACTTGTTAGCTGTTAGTAAGCTAATGTTAATTATGTATTAGCAACCTAAAGCACTTGAAAACATAGTACTATAGCTTTCTGTTTTATCCACATTCCACTATAACACAAGTTGCAAACTGTGTACAAAATGCAGCTTTAGCTTAACTTACAGACGTGTCACTTGTTTACAATACAAGACATCCATGCTCCACCCTCAACCTTTAGCCGTCTTGCCATCAGGAGCCAGGCAGCCATTTTCACTCAGTGAGTGCATTATCATACTCTCTTACTTACCACTCAGCTAAGTGACAGTATTAGGGGCTGGTATGCAGGGTTCAAAATCAACTTTTTGTCCACCAGCCAAATACTAGTGAATGTTAAAATTTTACTCATTTTTGGCCGGTGAGTTAAGAAAACAGCACATAGTCCCTCCAGAAAAACGGGATTATGCGATCGCATAATTCAATGCATAATCAGCCAAAGTCCGCATATTTATATATTTTCAAATACGCCGCACTTTCGCCGCATAAATTGCCGATTTCTGCACAAAATATGCGGGGCTTGCATGATTTCATAATTCCCGCATTTTTGTTGCAAAAAAGTCACATATATCTCAGCAGAAAGATGAAAAATGTTGTATGAAGTGATGTAATTTCGCCTAGTGAGAACACGGTGTCACTTTTTTTCTCTTTTTCATCAAACCACAGTTTTTGCAAGTTCCCGCAATTTCATTCATTGCATTTTTTATGAAAACGTGCCGCATAATCAAGGATTTTTTTCACAAAAAAACTGCATTTTTCTGGAAGGACTGAACCCATTGTACATGTGTTGAAAGGACTGTTGTTGAAACCTTTTGTCCTCACCAGTCCTGTAATTTCATCATTTTAGGGGCAAAGACACAATGATTTAAAAAAAGGTATATCTTATCTTAAAGGTATAGTGGAGGATTTTCTTTTTCCGGTTGGATCATCAAAACTATTGGTCCTCCTAGTTGTCTATCATTCTGGGATATGTTTACGTAAGGCCGTCGTACGTGCCGTGACCAAAGACAGTATATAAAAGGCTGTGACAGGTCAGCGAGCAGACGGCCACAGCGTCCGACCATAGACCGTATATAAAAGCCTCCGACCGCTGCCTCCCTGCTCTCGGCGATAGCTTGTTTGTTGGCCTGTAGCATGCTAACGTTAGCTATAGAGATGCTTGTTCTAAATAGATTTCCACTTACCGGTGGCTTGTAGAGCCATGCCGACAGCAACTTGTAAACAGAGTGCACACGTTTAACAGGCGTTCCCTCTCGGGAGCAGGTAGAGTGTTGCGCATGTGCATTTTTTCAAAAAGTGGAGAGGGCGGTACTTTTCTAAAATTCGGGAAAATCCTCCATTATACCTTTAAGTGTTACGGTATAATACTCGTTAGGCACATAACACTTCTTGGATGACTGGGTCAGCTAAGTCAACGTTGTATATATAAGAGCAATGCCCAAACATTTTTCTCTTTGTCTTATTCGTTTGATCAAAAAAACGAATAACAAATTTATCAAAACGTTCTTAGTCGAGCTTCTCTTCTCAGAAGTTCACTCAGTCACAGCTTTGGGACATTTGAACATCAGGATGAGTTCAGCTAAGTCTCTCTCTCTGGTTGGCCGGTGCTAGATTTGTAGCTTGGTTTTCCAGGTGTTCATACCAGGCTTGAAAACAAAGCCACCACTGGTTATGTGTACAGCGTTTCATTTGATGTAGCACAATAAGAATTTAGAATCTCTACCAATGACATCTGTGTCTACAAACCGTATTGACAGAAAAGAGGCAGAGAAGAAAACAGCGAAATCAGCTGGGGCAGTGCGGGCGGGGCACCAAGCCCACTGTGGCCGCAGGGCATATCAGTTTTTTAAAGGGCCAAACTGAGGGGCCACAGCGGCCAAGGCTCTCATGGCTACCATGAACATCAGCCCTGGTCCTTAACTTTACCCCCCACCCAGGTACTGAGGCTGCTCCTGGTAGCCTGGGACCGCAGGTTGATCTTCTCAGTTGGGACTTCGAGCACTACTGGAGAGTCTGACACCGTCATCTGGAACGAGGTACATACACAATAACATCAGACTGTTGTTTGTGATATATGCACATCAGGTTTGTTGACACCAAAACAAAAGAAAACATCTTTTCCCTCTCTTCAAGGTTCACCATAAGACAGAGTTTGGCTCCAACCTGACAGGCCATGGCTTCCCCGACCCCGGACACCTCGACAACGTCCTGGAAGAGCTCCGAGCTCAGGGCATCACAGAGGATGATGGACTGATGGAAAAGTGAAAGGACAAGCGACCAGGACAGCGGAGAAGGAGGAGGCATCCGTGTGAGAGCAGCAAAGAGTGGAAGGGAGAACAGAGAGCAGAGAAGGAGAGCATTAAAAGAACAGGAAAAGAGACCGAGACACACTCTCTCTGCCAGCACTTAAAAGGGGTGCAGGGGGGCGTTTTGGGTTATAGAAGACATTGATTTTGTTTTGTAGAGGGAACCACTTTTCAAGATGTGGATTTGAGTCACAATTCAGTCCAAACTTCACCGTTTTCAAGCAAGCACATCAATAGCAGTGGGAAAGAGTTTGAGAAAGCTGCAGCACAGAAAGAAAAGCAACGCAGAAAGAGGAGGAGGCTGAGAAACAAGCAGAAAGAATGATGGCACTCGTGGTTTTAGCTTCTAGACAGCTAGGTACTAAATGTTGAGAATGATGTGGTACTAATATTTAGGACAAAAACAAGTTCACTTTACTGAGAGAGAGTAACCAGGAACAGAAAGTAAATTTTAGAGCAGTTCCATGAAAACTGAGAGAGAAGGGACAAAGAGAGAAAGAAGTTGGAGTGGTGGGGGAGGGGACAGGAGGAGGGAATGCAGGAATAATGTAGCAGAAAGAGACAAAGATGGTGTACGGATGTAGCGTAGGATAGGAGTAGAGTAAAATTAACTTGTATGGTACTTAACAGGTACATTGGCTATTATTTAAAACACAAGGAAACCAAGAGTGATGAAGGGAAAGACGGACGACTGTGTTTGCTTTGTTCAAACCACCTGCTTGTCTGTGGTTGGAGTTTAGTGATGTTGCTCCCTCTTGTGGTGGTACCGAAGAACTACACCTCAGCCTGCGAGCTACTGGAACAAATCCAAATGTTACTATGAGTTATCCACCTGTGTTACTTTTGATCATTGTTGCTATAATCCTCATTTAACGTAATTCCATACTTTACCTCCTTCTTTTGACTTGATGGGTTTCTATATGATCTCACCTCTGTATGTTTATGATTGTGTGTGTAATGACAAAAGACCAAACTAAGGCCTAGTCATTTGGGTCTATTTGGAGTCTTACTATTGAGCCACTGTGGTACAAGTTAACCTTAGATACACAGGTACTAGTATTTACTGATATATCTTTTTATCTTTTTTTTTGTCCCTTTTTGATGGCTCACATCGTTTCCGTGGATATGAATGCTGTTGTATCCTGTCAACAGTGTGGCACTAGTGAGAACAGGTGAGGATGTGAATACAAACATGATGAAGATGAGCATTTTGATGGGTGCATAGAAGTGCTGAGGATAGTTTAGTTCTGGTTAAATGAGCTTCACTGTCAGTGCTTAAACTCCAGAGAAATGAAAAGGGTTGGGCATCGTTTGGATTTGAACAATTCTGATTCTTCCTTTTGATTCCAGTTCTTATTGATTCTTTGAGTGGTGGAGTTGAAACGGGTCACATGCTTATTTCACAAATAACAGGAACGTTTTATTTTGATTCAATGGTGGTTTGCAGTTTTACTGGGCGTAAAACAAAGCCAGACTAGAGCGCTGCTTGCTGTGCTCCACGGCTGCAACACAACAAGCACCTGGCTGCAACGGAAACCAAAACTTGCGCATGTTAAATTTGGAACCGATGATCGGATTTGAAACCAAATCCACCAAACGATTCCAATAAAGAAACGATTCCGATGGAATGTGGCTGTCACGTTAGAAAGCCCCTCAGATTGGACGGGGTAGGAGGGTTGGGGAGGATGGAGAGGACAGGCCTGGTCAAACACAAAACTCAGTATTCAAATGAATTTAAGTTGACAACTTGTCAAGGACACTGGGATTGGTAGTCTCAGTGTGATGTTGTTAGTAACTAGTACCCATACTAAACATTAAACGACATGACATAAATAGGCATATAAATTACCATCTTATGTGTAATCAAAGATACTTACAGTAATAAAGACTATTTCCTCATTTTTACTTAAGAAGGTGAATTGCAAGTCCCAAAAACTAGTTTTAGACCAACTACAGGAAATATCACAACAGGACTTGCTCCTGATTGATTGGCATCACTTAGAAAATAGCTGAAATCTGTCCAGTAAGGCCAGTTTGCTGCATCTGAACCAGAAGGCTGGGTTAACCTCATTCAAGTCAAATGAGCTGCTATGTAGGCCAATCAGTAATGGGAGTTCTTTCTGTAAGGATGTTACAATTCATGTGAGAATTTTAATGAAGTCAATAATTATTATTGAAGAGCATTATTTTGCACCTGCACCAGAGGAGCAATGTGTTCGGAAAAAGCCAACTTGTAAAGGATACACAATATGGGACCTTTAATTGATGACTTATTGACCTCAGTTGGTATCAGTAGTATGATTCTTATCTCAACAACATTGATAACAACTCTCCTCTTACCTCTACCTCTTCACACTGCCCAGTCTTTGAGTTGGGTCTGTAAATGAAATGACCCCTTATCACAGTGTGTGTGTGTGTGTGTGTGTGTGTGTGTGTGTGTGTGTGTGTGTGTGTGTGTGTGTGTGTGTGTGTGTGTGTGTGTGTGTGTGTGTGTGTGTGTGTGTGTGTGTGTTGAGAAAGAATTTATACACTATATGGTATACTACCAACATGCTCCGAGTTTACGATATTGTTTTGGTACTCCATGGGAATCACATCATCCTTTAACTCTGATGATGATTGATGATGGTACTCCCTTCTTTATTATGTTATTTTATTATGAAATGTAGTTACACCTTTGTTTTTTAATAGCATTTCGTTTGACACTATTAGAGAGTAAACTGCCTTTTTCATTCCGTATGTTTATGTTGTATTAATTATGCCTGTTTTCATTTGTTACAATTGGTTTACAAAGGCAGTATTGTTAAATACATTGTCTTTTATTTTCAATGTGTAAAGAAGTTAAGCAGATTTGTGTCATCTTTTCTTTGGAAAAGGAATTTGATGGTAGACTTTTATTTGAGTGTGAGATGTAATTAATTTTAATAGCAAGTCAAAACCTTATACACTTGCTCTTCTGTGAAGTAAATAATACTTTTATGTTTTACATATCATCTATCCTGCTACTGTTCTGTATTGATGTCCAAATGAAGATTGGTGATGGCGCTCTCTGTTCAACAAGGTTTGAAAACACTCATTCATTCCCTGAGGCTTTTTCTTGAAACCAGAACGCCATCTACTGGGGTCAACAAATACAACTAATGGTAAAGCTTCATCTGGACATCACTACAGTTCTGCACTGAGCCTTTATCTGCCTACCAGAGCTCTCAACATTTGTGACCCGGGAAGGTTTCGTAGCAGATGTGTTGATGGACATTATGGTCTTAGTCTTATGCCCGCCCCTCTTTAAGCAGCTGAATGGTTCAAGTGCAGGTGCCATGATGAAAATTGTTATTTTAAACCTTGTGAAATATAATAAAATCACAATTTCCTCCTGTGTTGTTGCAGTTGTCTTGCTCTGTTGGCCCTAAACACTGCACAATGACTCGGGAAAATGGACGAAAGTATGATGAGTAAATCACTTGATTGTTGATTTTGCTGTTTTTATTTACAAAAATAAAAAAAAAATGAACAAGAAATTTAAATAGTAAACGTTTTTATTACTATTTCTCTTGACTTGATGAATAGAGTCTGATTTGGCCATGATTTGGTTGTTGCAGGGTTAAAAAGTGTCCAATGAATTATTAACTTGAACCTCAAGTGTCTTTGGAAGAGCATCAGTAGTTGATTTAAAGGTTTTTAATCAACAGTATGCAGTGTCTGAAGCCATGTGAGCAATGTAGCAAACAGATATGACTAGTGTAAGGTATTTTATTCACCATTTTAAATGTGAATTTCTTTACCATCACCAGTTCTTATTCCTACTGAAGGTGATATCTCCTCCAAACATCTGTGGTTTCAAAAAGAAAGCTTTGTGAAGCAGTTTCATTATTTTGTCAGCCCAATAGATCTGTTCAACATAGAGTTAAAAACAACCTAAATTGCCATTCCTTGATATAGACCAGGTTGAAATCATAAAAATGTGCCTAAATAAAAAGGCAAAAAAAAGTTGGCAAATAGACTATTCTAGGAGTATTTTTTATGCTGAATCCATTTTTGCTGTTTGTCAAGCTGTATCTCTTATGTTAAACTCAGTAGTGTAAAATCCAAGATGACCGCCTCATACGCAAAAATGAGCAAATTTCTCAGCACTGGCTCAAAGATAAACTGTTTTTATTGTGATATAGCATTTATTGAGTAAAGGAAACAAACTGAATAGTCAGACAAAGTTAGTCATTCTGTCTTACAATATTTCTGGTAAACACTGACCTGTTATTTTGTGCATTTGAGTATGTCCATGTAAGAACATCAACATCATGCTGGTGGCAGCAAAAGGCCTATATCTTAAACCATCGTCCTATTACATTATGTTAAGAGTGTTTATTACTTTTCAACATTTACATGTCCCTGTAAACAAGTTTAAGGACTGACATTTCACCAAACTACATTTTCTGTAGGTTTATTTATGCAAAAGATATTCCCAGAAAGATTACAAATTACCAACACATATCACGGTAATGTGTCACACCACTAACATTATCTTTGAACAGATAAAGGAAATAAACACAGTAAACTTGGCCTACAATTACCTTATGAAGTTGGACATAACATTAGCTGAATACTAACTAAAACATGAACTGCATGGCATATAAAAGTGAATGTTATTTAAACAATGGTACGACAAGATACTCCAATATGATCACAACAACACAGAACAGCGCTCTTATTCAGGTCACTCGCTACATTGCTACATTCTGCATCACTTGATCAAGCTGATCAAATCCAAACAGTAGTCTGGGACTGGAGGAAGTGACATCAAGATGTGCAGCAGCGTAGCATCTTCCAGTCTCCACCCCATTGTCTCTGACGGAGGAAGGATAGGATACCGCTTGTTTGCTTGGCGCCACAAAGCAGTTTGGTAATGTGCTCGACGGATGTGAAACAACAGTGCATCACTGGTTGGCGGTAGACTTTCTGGAGCTCGGGACTGTACCAACAGGAGTTCACTTGCCTTGTTCATGCTGGTTACATTGGGTGCGCGATATACCTGGCACACAAATAATTCATAATGACCTATGCCTGTGAGCAGATGATGATGTTCTTTGAAAACTTTCCAGCCTGTTTGTGTCCTAGTAGGTATGATGTATCACAACCAGTCAAGGCGTGAAATGCAATAATGTCTTCCACTGTCATCAAGCGAAAGTTGTTCCACAATTGAGTGAATTGTGATATATTTCCTTTTTGTAGCTGTACCTGCCTTCATCCAAATCTTTGAACAGGGCATCTTAGGAAAATGGACCAGAAGCAGTACAAGGACATCTGTATCTCTTGCAGCAACCACAATGCTTGAGGATTGGTTTTCCATACAATGAAGAACAATTCTTGTGTCTGCTTCTTCATGGAGAGCATGGAAGGTTTTCTGTAATCACCGTCGGGTCAGAGGACTCCACCCTCTCCTCATCTGTAAAACAACCAGAGACAACTGTGTACTTGTTGACAGGAGCTTTCAAAATCAGTTGTTATGACAGGAAATTTGCCAAATCTGCTTTGTTCTCAGTATGTGCCATGAAGTTTTCCCACTTGGGTGGAAGTGGAACATCCCGGTTCTCAATTAGCCGACGGAGGGCCACTATTCCTTGGCCACGCCTTGTCCTTGTGCCAGATTTGATTGATGTTTGATAATACAACTTCTATTCTCTTGAAAGCTGTACCTGATTGAAGTACAGTACAGTTTTCCAACTGAACAGACCAGTGCTTGGCCATCAATGATCAGTGTTGTCGTTGGACCAAGGTCCTCAACTGCAATGAGGTCACTAACGCTAGCAAGATGGACTAAAAGGATCTAGTCATATTTTGAGGCTGCCAATATTCGATCACTGATGTTCATTGTTGAGACCATGGAAAGTCTAACCTTTGAGTTCACTTTTTGGCAGAACATGCAGGCATTCCAGTTCATGGTCACAACAGAACTCCTTGTCAATGTTGGTGGATTGCGTGGACCAGCACCTTTATCCACATCTGCAGATTTTTCACTGGACTTTGGTTGCAGCCTGGAAATGTGGCTTTTACTAGTAAAAGATGCATAGACCACGTGCCAGACCACGTGCTGTTCTGTGTTCTGGACAAGAAGCACTCTGTCAATTGCTTCCCTGTGTTGAGAATCGTGAAGCTTTCCTCTACTTTGTGCAGCTGCTTTTAGTGTCTAAAGGCCCTGTTCTGTCGCGTTTTATAGCTTATCTTTCTTGGATTCTTGGCATATAATGCAAGTATCCAATGACATTGACCGGTCAGGCTTCAAACTATACACAGCTTCCATAATGGAAATTAATTCTGATGAAAAACTGCAGAAAGTAATAGAAATAGAAAGTAGAATATAAAACCTCTTGGATAACTCCGAACTCAATTCACACACTTTGATCCAAAGACAATAGTATGCATGTGACTCCAAACAAATGAGTCTAACATTTTAAATATTTTGTTTGTCCATTTGAAATAGGAAGAAGGATAAAAACAGATATGTTCATGACTACAATGAGAAAAAATAATGCAATTATCATTGTCACATACAAGTATCTTAATTCCCACCTAAATAAACTTTCTATGCTCGTTAATTGATGTCACGTTTGATGTAAAGTTTTAAAAAATGGAATGTCCTGACATTTTAAAGGTCATCTTGGAGTTTGTGCTCTACCGAGTTTCACATAAGAGATACAGCTTATCAAACAGCAAAAATGGATTCAGCAGCAAAAATACCCCTAGAAAAGTCTATTTGCCAACTTTTACTCAAAAATGCCAGAGGGTGTCAACATTATCTGAAAATCGACCTAGTCTAATAGCCTGACAAGCCAGACCCCTGGCTGCAAATTACATTTGCTGCCGCTAGGGCGCGTCTAGATTTTTAGGCTAATTCCTTGAGCCTTTTTCCTTAAACCAAGAGCGCAACAACAAATACCAGTAATGGTTAATACAGCTTCATTTGGACATCACTCGGTTTAAGGTTCCTCCATGACATTTTCTTCTTCTGTATGACTGGTGTGAGGAAAAGGTGATCGTACGTGCTGGTATTAAGGGGGCAAGCTTCTCTCCACAGAGTGAAGGCGCTATGGCGCCATTTTAATGCTACGAAGCACTCCCTCCCCCCGTTAGCATTCCATTGACTGCCATTCATTTAAAGGGATACTTCACCGATTTAGCATTCAGCTTTGTATCAATAGAAACCCGGTAGTATGTCTGAATGACCGTGCGTCCCTCCCTCATATCCCCCTGAGACAGGAGATCTCGGCATTGGGGGGTCTGGAAAACATTCCTCCAATGACGCAAAATGACGATTTTTACGTCATTGGAGGAATGGAAGGCCAGAGCCAAAGAACTACAAACAGTAGCAGGAGCTACTTCCGCATGTTTTCAACCGGCCCATCACCCGAAGCGAGGCGATCTCAGCCGGAAAAAAACGAAATGTCAGCCATCTTGAATCCTCGCTAAACAGGGCTCTCTCTTCTCAGCAGCTAACTTTTACAAAATGATGTGCTTTCAAACTACCGCACACGTGTATCACCGGGAAACATCGCTACAGATCGGAGAATATTCAGGGAACGTTATTACAGACGGAATAATCAGCACACTACGAGAGCTTCGCCTGCACGGAGACCAGCACGGAGACCAGCACGGAGACCAGCGGTCTTGCTCGATGCCCCGAGCCGGGTAGGGGACATCCTCATCGGCTAGGTGGGAAGCTAACGCTAGCCGGGGAAAAGGCACATCCAGAGCGAGCCGGCCACCTGTCCCATCAATCCTGATTGAAAGTGTCCGTTCATTAAACAACAAACTGGACTACATCCAACTTCAACGAAACTCCCAACGTGAGTTCAGAGACTTTTTCGTGGAAACATGGCTGAACAACAGCGTACCGGACTGTCCAGCTACCAGGCCTGCTAGCCCTCCAACGATCCGAGCTAGAGATGCTCTGTATGAAGGTGGGCTGTGTTAACACAGACTGGTGCAGAAATGGGGTGATTTGTATCCAACTAACTGCCTGTTTCGTATGTCATTTTTATATAATGTAGTTTTTATATATTTTAAATAAGGGTGCTCCGATCGATCGGCCATCGATCGGTATCGGCCGATAATGGCTTTAAATAGTTTGATCGGTGGTCTCCATAAAGGCCGATCAGATAGGCCGATCAGATGACGCACTACCACGGATGTATTAAGAGCGCACTACTCCTGAGAACATTTTCAAAATGGCGGCGTCCCTACATTCAGCGGTCTGGCAGTTCTACAAGGTGTCTGAACGGCGGCAGAACAGCAGTTGGCCCGCGGCAGGCCGCGGAACGAAGACGCTAGGAAGACAGACTGCTTTTAAAAAGCGTCTGCCACCGGTGGTGCTCCGGCAAACGTGTTTGTGATTACACCATTCTGACGCTTCTACTGCCTCTGGAGCACCGCTGGTGGTCCACCGACTCATTGCTATCTGGGAAAAAGACAATACACTAGCGATTAGCAACGTGTGTACCGAGGAAATACCACGAGGCGGAAATCTCCAAAGACATTTCAACACCACCAACCTCATCAGACATTTGAAGGTTAGTCACAGAAAGGAGGATGAGGAGTTTTCAAAGTTAGCTAACGCTAAGGCAGAGCGGAGTCGTGTAGCTAGCAGCTCCAGCGCCGCTCAAACAGCTGTTTCCCCGTGTGTGTGTGTGTGTGTGTGTGTGTGTGTCGGTCCGTGTGTGTGTGTGTCGGTCCGTGTGTGTTGGTCCGTGTGTGTGTGTGTCGGTCCGTGTGTGTGTCGGTCCGTGTGTGTGAGCCGTGTAGCTAGCAGCTCCAGCGCCGCTCAAACAGCTGTTTCCCCGTGTGTGTGTGTGTGTGTGTGTGTGTGTCGGTCCGTGTGTGTGTGTGTCGGTCCGTGTGTGTTGGTCCGTGTGTGTGTGTGTCTGTCCGTGTGTGTGTCGGTCCGTGTGTGTGAGCCGTGTAGCTAGCAGCTCCGGCGCCGCTCAAACAGCTGTATCCCCCGTCGGTCCGTGTGTGTGTCGGTCCGTGTGTGTGTGTGTCGGTCCGTGTGTGTTGGTCCGTGTGTGTGTGTGTCGGTCCGTGTGTGTGAGCCGTGTAGCTAGCAGCTCCGGCGCCGCTCAAACAGCTGTTTGTGTGTGTGTGTGTGTGTGTGTGTGTGTGTGTGTGTGTGTGTGTGTGTGTGTGTGTGTGTGTGTGTGTGTGTGTTCACTGAAGAAATGTCTGCAGTGATTGAAAGGACATTTTTTAGATTTTGAGCTAGGACAGAAAGCCAAACAGTTACTGATACATTCTCTAAACATGTGTGACTGTTATGTAATGGCGTAATTTTCAGTTCATAAAAGTGATCGGTGATCGGTATCGGCCGATACGTCTGCCAGCAATCGGTGATCGGTGATCGGCCCCAAAAATCCTGATCGGAGCACCCTTAATTTTAAATGTCTAACACCACTTGAGCCACGATGAAACGTTGTTTCATGTATATGGTTAAAATAACAATTAAACACATTGAGTTGAGTCGAATGCCTCACTGTCTGTCTGTCAAGCGGTAGGTGTGGCTTGGGAGTGGACTCAAAGCAGCGAAGCGAAGTGCATTCTGGGATTTGGTGTCTTTCATCCATATGAGCCAAAAACACATTTTCTGGCTTTTCTCGGCCTAGAAGGCACCAATTTCAATTTTTTTTCTTTACATTTCTGCTACATAAGTGACCCAATTTAAAGATATATTAAGCTTTCCAGCAGTGAAATATCCCTTTAAACTAAAAACTGTTCTTTTTAGTGGGTTCAGTGCATGTGAAGACTTTGACAGCCAATAACTTTACATCTGAAGCGTTTAAAGACTTTATTTGTCCGTTGTTTATTTCTAAAGAAACACGACAATGTATAAAAGGCTCCATTACCTTGTACCTCACGTTATGGCTCCGTAGCAGACGTTTTTATAAAAATAGGCTAACGATTGTGTCATAACCATGAGACTCACTGTCTCATAGTAGAGGAATTACCGTACAGTACAGGAGAAGCTCGCAGGCAGTTTGGACTTACATTAGTTACTTTAGTTTAATTACTAATGTTAACTAGCATTTTAGTTATCAATAATTAGCCTGTGCCTATGTTATCTCCTTACATATACCTACGCTCTCCGTCTCTGCAAGATTGGGAATGATTGAGATTTCTCTTGGCACAGCTACCAGAAGAGGGGGGTGATTATACATAACTACCAAGATAACATATGGCGTGTATTTATTTGCATGTGATATCCATCGGTAATGTAGCCTGTGAATTTGTTAAGATGCATGAGAAATAATGGTTTCTGGGATCGGCTGACAACTCAAACTTGCCAGAACCTTTAGACAACCGTTTGATTACATAGACTCGTGCATTAGGCACGGTTACGGTCTCGGTCAGTAGCCTGGTGGTCCTCGAGACAGCCTGCCTACCATAATACATTTAACTTAACATAACTACCAAGATAACATGACGTGTATTTGTATGTGATATCCATCGGTAATGTAGCCTATGAATGCACGAGATGCACGAGAAATAAAGGTTTCTGGGATCAAACTTGCTGAGAACCATTAGACAACCGTTTGATTACATAGACTCGAGCAGTTGTTAACGGTTACATTCGGTCTCGGCAGTAGCCTGGTGCCCGGTCTGCTCGTGACAGCCTGCAACATTCACTTCTCTAACATTTAACTTAACATAACTAAGATAACATGACGTGTATTTGTATGTGATGCACTTCCCAATCAATAATGTGTGAATTGCCGAACACAATCACCTAAGATGCACCAGAAACAAGGCTTGGTTAATAACTCAAACTTGCAGCGAACCTAGACACCCGTTTGATTATAGACTCGAGCGGTTGTTAACGGTTACGTTCGATCTCGGTCAGTAGCCTGGTGCGCGGTCTCTACAACTCTTCAACAACTCTTTCGGTCCAATGAATCGTGCTGCTGGCTCGATTCTACCACTACTCCAGTGGAGGCGCTAATGAGGTAAAAAACAGGAGTGAGTCGGTTCATTGACGTATGGCACTCGATTCAGCTAATTTGTGGCCACGAAATACTAATTTGTGGCCACAAAATAGAATTTTAGGGATAACGACATGGCCAAACTATAATGCGGGCAGTTCTGCTATACCTGTGTGGGGCATAGGCTACCCAGAGCAAGCTAAACGTGCAGTCAGTCATGGATAGAGATGATTTGATTGAATTGTATTTTAGGCTGGGAATGAGTTGCAAAGACATTCTAAAAAGGTATTGCAAGGAATCGTTATTATCCAGAGGCATTTAAACAGAATATTGAAAGCCCGAAAGTTGTCAGGTATGACAACACAAATCTATTGTTATGATCAATTAAACAAGAAGACCTATGTACATGTATTATGATATTCTTTCTCTGCAGCGCTGTGGAAGTAGGTCTGGCAATGCAAGACTATCCATCCATCCATCCATCGTCGTCCGCTTATCCGTGGTCGGGTCGCGGGGGGAGCAGCTCCAGCAGGGGACCCCAAACTTCCCTTTCCCGAGCCACATTAACCAGCTCTGACTGGGGGATCCCGAGGCGTTCCCAGGCCAGGTTGGAGATGTAATCCCTCCACCTAGTCCTGGGTCTTCCCCGAGGCCTCCTCCTAGCTGGACGTGCCTGGAACACCTCCCTAGGGAGGCGCCCAGGGGGCATCCTTACCAGATGCCCGAACCACCTCAACTGGCTCCTTTCGACGTGAAGGAGCAGCGGCTCTACTCCGAGCTCCTCACGGATGACTGAGCTTCTCACCCTATCTCTAAGGGAGACGCCAGCCACCCTCCTGAGGAAACCCATTTCGGCCGCTTGTACCCTGGATCTCGTTCTTTCGGTCATGACCCAACCTTCATGACCATAGGTGAGGGTAGGAACGAAAACTGACCGGTAGATCGAGAGCTTTGCCTTCCGGCTCAGCTCTCTTTTCGTCACAACGGTGCGATAAACTGAATGTAATACCGCCCACGCTGCGCCGATTCTCCGACCAATCTCCCGCTCCATTGTCCCCTCACTCGCGAACAAGACCCCAAGGTACTTAAACTCCTTCACTTGGGGTAAGGACTCATTCCCTACCTGGAGAAGGCACTCCATCGGTTTCCTGCTGAGAACCATGGCCTCAGATTTAGAGGTGCTGATCCTCATCCCAGCCGCTTCACACTCGGCTGCAAACCGATCCAGTGAGTGCTGAAGGTCACAGGCCGATGATGCCATCAGGACCACATCATCTGCAAAGAGCAGCGATGAGATCCCGAGCCCACCGAACTGCAACCCCTCCCTACCACGACTACGCCTCGATATCCTGTCCATAAATACTACAAACAGGATTGGTGACAAAGCGCAGCCCTGGCGGAGGCCAACCCTCACCTGAAACGTGTCCGACTTACTGCCGAGAACCCGGACACAGCTCTCGCTTTGGTCATACAGAGATTGGATGGCCCTGAGAAGGGACCCCCTCACCCCATACTCCCAAAGTCTCCCGGGGGACCCGGTCATATGCCTTCTCCAGATCCACAAAACACATGTAGACTGGATGGGCATACTCCCAGGCTCCCTCCAGGATCCTTGCTAGAGTAAAGAGCTGATCCGTTGTTCCACGACCAGGACGGAATCCGCATTGTTCCTCTTCAACCTGAGGTTCGACTATCGGCCGAACCCTCCTTTCCAGCACCTTGGAGTAGACTTTACCAGGGAGGCTGAGAAGTGTGATACCCCTGTAATTGGTACACACCCTCTGGTCCCCCTTTTTGAAGAGGGGAACCACCACCCCGGTCTGCCACTCCTTTGGCACTGTCCCAGACTTCCACGCAATGTTGAGTAGGCGTGTCAACCAAGACAGCCCCTCCACACCCAGAGCTTTCAACATTTCTGGACGGATCTCATCAATCCCTGGGGCTTTGCCACTGTGGAGTTGTTTGACTACCTCAGTGACCTCCACCAGGGAAATTGACGACAATCCCCCGTCATCCTCCAGCTCTGCCTCTAACAAAGAGGGCGCATCAGCTGGATTTAGGAGTTCCTCAAAGTGCTCCTTCCACCGCCCTACTACCTCCTCAGTTGAGGTCAACAACGTCCCATCCTTACTGTACACAGCTTGGATGTTTCCCCGCTTCCCCCTTCTGAGGTGGCGGACGGTTTTCCAGAAGCGCCTTGGTGCCGACCGAAAGTCCTTCTCCATGTCTTCTCCGAACTTCTCCCACACCCGCTGCTTTGCCTCTTTCACGGCAGAGGCTGCAGTCCTTCGGGCCCTTCGGTACCTTGCAACTGCCTCCGGAGTCCTCTGGGATAACATATCCCGGAAAGACTCCTTCTTCAGTCGGACGGCTTCCCTGACCACCGGTGTCCACCACGGTGTTCGAGGGTTACCGCCCCTTGAGGCACCTAAGACCCTAAGACCACAGCTCCCTGCCGCAGCTTCAGCAATGGAAACTTTGAACATTGTCCACTCAGGTTCAATGCCCCCAGCCTCCACAGGGATGCACGAAAAGCTCCGCCGGAGGTGTGAGTTGAAGGTCTGTCGGACAGGAGCTTCCTCCAGACGTTCCCAATTTACCCGCACCACCCGTTTGGGCTTACCAGGTCTGTCCAGAGTCTTCCCCCACCCCCTGACCCAACTCACCACCAGATGGTGATCAGTTGACAGCTCCGCCCCTCTCTTCACCCGAGTGTCCAAAACATACGGCCTCAAATCGGATGAAACGATTATAAAATCGATCATTGACCTTCGGCCTAGGGTGCTCTGGTACCAAGTACACTTATGAGCATCCCTATGTTCGAACATGGTGTTTGTTATAGACAATCCATGACTAGCACAGAAGTCCAATAACAGACAACCACTCTGGTTTAGATCAGGGAGGCCGTTCCTCCCAATCACGCCTCTCCATGCGTCTCCGTCATTGCCCACATGTGCGTTGAAGTCCCCCAGCAGAACTATGGAGTCCCACTCCGGAGCCCCATACAGGACTCCATTCAAGGTCTCCAAGAAGGCCGAATACTCTGAACTCTTGTTTGGTGCATATGCACAAACAACAGTCAGAGTTTTCCCCCCAACAACCCGCAGGCGTAGGGAGGCGACCCTCTCGTCCACCGGGGTAAACTCCAACGTTGCGGCGCTCAGCCGGGGACTTGTGAGTATCCCCACACCCGCCTGGCGCCTCACACCCTGGGCAACTCCGGAGAAGAAAAGAGTCCAACCCCTCTCCAGGAGTACGGTTCCAGAACCGAGACTATGCGTAGAGGTAAGCCCCACCAGATCCAACTGGTAGCGCTCCACCTCACGCACAAGTTCCGGCTCCTTCCCCCACAGCGAGGTGACATTCCACGTCCCCAGAGCCAGCCTCTGCTGCCCGGGTCTGGTCCGTCGAGGCCCCTGACCTTCACCGCCACCCGTGTGGCAGCGCACCCGACCCCAGCGGTTCCTCCCACAGGTGGTGGGCCCATGGGCTGGAGAGATAGGTGCCACGTAGCTTTTTCGGGCTGTGCCCGGCCGGGCTCCGTGGCAAACCCGGCCGCCAGACGCTCGCTGACGAGCCCTCCCTCTGGGCCTGGCTCCAGACGGGGGCCCCGGGCTTCCTCCGGGCAGGGTCTCTCTATCCCTTCCTCGTTTTTTCATAGGGTCTTTTGAACCATTCTTCGTCTGGCCCCTCACCTGAGACCACTTTGCCATGGGAGACCCTACCAGGAGCACAAAGCTCCAGACAACGCAGCCCTCAGGTTCATAGGGACACCCAAACCTCTCCACCACGATAAGGTGATGGTTCCCGGAGAGGCAAGACTAATGTTTAAATAATGGTGGACAAGAATAAAACCAAAACAATCCCATGGTGGATGAATTGTGTCTGCCATAACAAATCACAGCATGTTTAAAACAATGTCGTAAGAAAAGTGTGAAGATGTATAGAATGTAACAGAGATGACATCAAAGTTTTGTACAAACTTGAAAAGTTTATTGACCTTTTTTAAAATACACAATAACTGAAAGCAACACATGTATTTTGTACTAACAAGAATAAGAACCGTGTTCCAAGCCTCCTGTTAGCCAGGTTCATAGTTACAAAATAATGTTACTTGAAATAAAGTGCTATATATCTTTTGCAATTATTGCGTAAATACACTTGATTTTATAACATGTGCATGTGATTTCATTACATAAAACATGTAACATTTCTTAGAGTGTGTACACTTTTTGCTGCCAAATGAGTGTTTTAAAAAACTGAATGCGGGCCCAATTTGCATTGCACATTCAGTATGCCTGTTCTGGTGTGACCATGTTCTTAACATGCATACTTGACAAAAGCATACACAGCAACTGCAGTGGCTTACATTTTCATCTTGAAGTTTCTGGATCACTTCCTCTTCAATTTGGTGCTCCTTCAAAAATTCTCGCAGCCGAGCATCCGTGCCTTCACCTGTAAACCACAGGAAATAAAAAATAATAGTACCATACACTGTACTTATTAGAGGCTCACTAGTCTAACTAATAGCACTACTAATTGGAAAAATACTTTCACAATACTCTGAAAATTCAAACAAAGTTTTGGACAAATATTTTGTTCAATCTTTGAGAAGAAGCATAACGCAAACTTATAAACGAGGTATAACAGAAAGCGCTCAATGACCCAATCCCAAAGTGAGCCCTGAGGACTAAAGACTCACAGACTTAACTGATCTCAGGTGCTAAGTGAGTGAGTGTGTGAGGCCACATGGGCTCAGATAGGTAGAAATGGGATTGGGACAGCACTTCACGAGATCACGTGTTACCTGTGCGACGTTTAATAACAAACATGTTGCTGACATTTGCCGGGAATTTTCATTTTAAGTTTGTTGCTTTCCACACGGCCGTGGCACAGACGGCTACCTGATTCCACATTTTTTCAAACTCTTGTTTTACATCTGGACAACAGGCCCGTTCCGTTCCCGTGGTCGTGCTGTTATTTCCGGATTTTCCTATCGTCTCCGCGGTAAACGTCACAACGCTTTGAACTGTGGGTAATTCCCTTTGGTGAAGTCTGCATCGATGCAGACTCACGGAAAGGGCTCGGTAAGTGTGTACTCAAACCCTCACGCCCTTTGAAATTCGACATTGGGACGACGCTAAGACCTTACGAATTTCGCGAGAACGCGCACCAAAGTCCGTGAGTCTGTGAGTCCGGACTTTGGGATTGGGCCAGTATCACTCCATAGCCCATCTTTTTTTTGTCTTTTTATTTATTCTTTGTGGGAGACTTGGTTCTCCTGCTCCATAGCTTTGCCTTGCCAGGCTTCATTAACATCATTCCTGCTACAGTAATGTGACACATTAAACAATTCAAATTGTTTCGAAGTTTATTATTTACACAATTCAGCACACTCCGTACTGTGTTGCAGCTCCTACACAAACAAGCATAACTTTACGGCCCCATACTAACAACACGTTTAAGCTAGTACCCAGTAAGCACACATACGTCGGCACGACGTATGTAATTGATCGCTTCGTCTGCAATTGATCGCGGGTCATAAAGAAGAATAATGAAGCATCGTTTATTGAGAGTCTGGACGTCTTATTATGATCGCAATCTATACATCGCAGCGACGTATTAACTATGTCGGTGAGATGTATTAAAAGTTTCTCAGTTGTTCGCGGGTCATTTGGAAGCATCGTTTATTGAGCGTCTGGACATCGTATTATGATGGAAATATATACATCGCAGCGACGTATTAACTATGTCGGAACGATGTATTAACAGTTCCTCAGTTGTTCGCGGGTCATTTGGAAGCATCGTTAAATGAGCGTCTGGATGTCTTTACTACACACACTGTTGATGTGATGGACAGTGAATCTGAATTCTGCCCAGCAACATATTCGCGCCACAGGAAGGGAAAAATTGGCAGTCTGCGACGGGTAGGAATCAATAGGATGGAGACTGCTTCGGTGCTGCTGTCAAAACCTCACGGTAAGCACTATTTCATCTTAACGTAACGTTAATACAAATATGTCGATGTTTTCGCATGTGGAAGTTGGTGTTCATCTGACAAATAACAATATTAGTTAGTAAAGTATGCCATGTCATGGTTTAAAGTAACGTTAGAGCCGTTAGATCAGGCTAACATCGCACTAGCCGCCCTTTTTCACATTCATTTACAATTAAATATCCGTGCTCTAGCTAGCTAGCTACATGTACTAATCTGACTGAATCTGAATAACGTTAGCTAGCCGTGTCAGTTGCGGTAGCTAAGTTAATTTACTGTCTGTTGTTCCATAATTTAATGTTACCGTAATTTGGCTAACCATAACGTTAACGTTACACAGGCCAGTAACGTTAGGTTACCGTTACTCGATATTCCTTAACGTTAGCTAGCTAACAGTAGCTAACTGACATTGAGAAACGGCTACTGAGTGCCGCATCTCGTCATACTTTGCTCATATCAGTTAGTTTTATTGTTTGGCTTAAATGGAACTGAAACCTCAACTGGGAACATAAAGCTGAAGATTTGTTATCGAATCAAAATGTAAAGGTAAATTCGGCATGTAGCTAGCTAATCTACCAACTAAGTTAAAGCATATTTAAAAAAAGTGAAGAGGTTCAGGGGCCGTCTAATGGCAGGCTAACGTTCGTACTTATTACATTGTGATTATAAGGTTTTATTTTTACCCTGCTTAGTACCAAAATGACACTATGTAAAATAAGTTTTAGGACAGTAAGACTGTGGTTCGTTTCTGTACACTCGGTATTAAATGTGGTTAACAATTGATTTTGAAAACGGGATTCGGAGTGTCAACGGTCATAAAACATCAGTTATTAGATGGTGCCCGTTTTCGTTGGCTAACGTTAGCCTTCAAAACACCCCGAAGAGCATCGTCACCTGTTACCGTCATTTTCTTACTGATATATCACTAATTTTGATTACTTAGCTAAATAAAAACAATGTACCTGGAAAGCTAGCGTTAGCTTAATGTAGTTACTGTCCAGTCACTTAACTTTGTTTTACTTTTTGTTGAAGCTAAATTGACCATAAGCCTAACTAACGTTACATAAAGCTGACATTAGCGGTTTATTATCGGCTTTAACAGGGACTAAACACGTTCGATGGACATATTGAATCACATTTGACTTTAAGATCAATACAATTATCAATATCACAAGTCATTTTATTGGTATCTATCCGTTTCATGTTTATAGCAAGGACTTTGGTAAACTGTTAGTTGTTTTTTGTTTACTTGCGTGTTTGTTTCACTAGTTATCCCTCATTAAAAAGTGGCCTTTGCTAAGAATATCACCATCTTCTACAAAATGTCCGGAATACACCGTGTTCATTGCAAAACAGTAGTTTGCAATACTAAAAGTACTTGTGTGTACATTGTGTGTCTGTTTTTTATGTTGGTGTGATGTATAGTGGCAGATCAGAAAACGTGGGCAGGAGTTGTGAGAGAAGGCAATGCAGAGATGAAGGACATCATACCACAAGAATACGTGTGTGTATATGCCTGATCAGCAAGTGAAGAGAGTCAGGTATGTTATTGTCATTTTTTTTTTTTTTTTTGCATGATTCAATTACACACCTGTAATGCAAATCTATCTAGTATTTGGGGCAGGTGCAGTTCCACTCATGATTCTTATTTGTATCTCTATTTTTCAACCCCCTGTGTGTTCAAGGGTTCTTAGACTTTCTCTATCTCTAACTAGACTATTACATTTTACTTGAATTATTAATTACCTCTGTATATTAATCTCTTTCAGATAACAGGAAAGAGTTTGAAAACTATGATTTGACGAACACTGCTGAATTGCCCTGCTCAGAGGCAGTGATGATTCCAGAAAAGAGAAAGCCAAAGAAGGAGACCTACACAGACTTCAAAATGGGTAGGTAATAAACTATTATTAAATTATATCCATCTATCAACAGTAAATAGTCTAACCCTTTGGCAGTTGTACTTAGGTTACATTTTGTATTCAAAATACACCTACTGACCAAATGGCCTTATTGTTGGAGCCTCTGAGGAAAATTTAGCAGCGAATTTAACAATGTTAACATTTGGCTTTCCATATTCTACTTAATGAAACTGGTCTTCTATTCACATCTGCAAAAAAAAGACTGACGTTACAATTATTATTCAACCACTTCTTAAAAACAAAAGGGAGAAGAAACAAAAAATTAAAAAAAAAACTTCCATGAATTAAAAGTTACTTCTTCGAATAATAACCTGTGATGAGAGGCAGGGAATGGTGGACCCAAATGCAGAGTCAGGCAGGCAGGAGATGGTTTGAACAGAAGGGTTTATTAAGGCAAAAGTCGGGGTTCAAACCAAACAAAAGAGGATCCAAAAAACAGAAGGCAAACAAGGAGTCGTGAGGCCGCAGGGGAAAAAACGAGGAATCCAAACGGGCAAAAACAAAAGTCCAGAGTAAAACAAAAATAGAAGAGCAGGATAACCAAAAACCAAGGAAACACAGACTAGAGACTCACAGGACTAAACTCACAAGGAAAAATGCACAGGAACAAGCCAAAGTGGGACTGGGAGGGTAGGACACGGAAGCAAAATGATCAGACGAAGGACAAAGGAAACTCAGGGGCTAAATAAACTGGTTAACGAGGAAACAAGAGGCAGGTGACACAAGGGCTGGGGAACAGGTGGCAAACATCAGGTAATCACACAGGCGGGAAAACACAGGAAGTAAAACTAGACATCACAAGGGGAGACAGACAACCTTTCAAAACAAAACAGGAAATGGGAAGGGACTAACAGAGAACATCAAATGAACTAAATACAGAAACTTGACAACACTAGACACAAACCATAGAACATAAACGAAGGGGAAATACAGAAAAAGTAAAAAGCAAACAAGGGAAATACACACAACCACGACAATAACCCAAATCTTTTGTTCTTGCCACAGCAGCAGCACCGAGGAATCCTACTTTCCTGAGTCCGAAGCCGAGGGCCATCGAGGATCCCCGACTGGCAACGGACTGGAGTGCAGGCTGTAGCAAAGACGGCCTTTTTTTTGGTTACTAAAATAATTGACATTATGATAGACAGTGGACAATATGATGAGCAGTACTTGAATTTGTTCAGTAGCATTAGTGTGACAATAAGTTTTTGTTCTCCAACATGTACACACTGCTGTTGTGAAGCAGTAATACACAGCTCACGAGTGTGTAGTCAAAAAAGGTGAAATACTGTAAATTTCAGCGACTCCTACAGATTAAGAAAAATAATGAATTTTCTTAATAAATAAATGTTATTCTTGGCTCAATTGTTCCGTGTCTTTGGGTTCAAATAACATTATCATGATCCCATAGGCATCCAAAAATTGAGAAAGGCTAACAAAGGGATGTTTTTTTAAACTGAAACGGTGAGTTGGACATCCTGTTGTGTGTGTGCAAGTGCCTTTTAATTACCACGGGTCTACAGACACTCTCTACTGATTGAGTATCACCTGGAACACAGCCAATAATTGAGAGACACACCCACCAAACGAGAGAAAACATGAAAACATAACGCAAGCTGTTGCACACCGTTCCCAGGAAACGTGCCGTTTTGATATTGAACGTGCCCCAGCTCTTTGCCTGAGGGGGAAAATAAAAACACTGGTTTTAGCTTTTAATAGTGTTTTTGTACATTAGCCATTAGTATAGACCACAGTATGATCATTATCTCAAAATCTAGCTACATGATCAAAAGTTTTTTTTTTTAAAATTTTCAGAATAACTTTGAATGTGTTAGTGTGCTATTTTCTATCTTTCTATTTCAACTTGTGTAAATTGTCTTTGAGTACACTGAAACGCGCTTTATCAATAAAATGTATTATAAGTAATTGTGTATGATTTATCTATCTTTTAGCAATTCATGTAATTTAGTAATACTATTTCAAGTAATTCGTGTGACCTATACTGACCAGTTTTGTTAAATGGATTAATGTAGGATCAATTGATGCGGTCTCAGGCACATCGTCAAGATGCGCCTGAGACCGCATCTGTAAGAAATACGTTGAAACGATGTATATTGCCTGCATCTCTACGACGTATGGCATACGTTAGAACGATGTATATTACCTGCATCTCTACGACGTATGGCATACGTTAGAACGATGTATATAAGCCTGCATCTCTACGACGTATGGCATACGTTAGAACGATGTATATTACCTGCATCTCTACGACGTATGGCATACGTTAGAACGATGTATATAAGCCTGCATCTCTACGACGTATGGCATACGTTAGAACGATGTATATTACCTGCATCTCTACGACGTATGGCATACGTTAGAACGATGTATATAAGCCTACATCTCCACGACGTCCCAGCTAACAATTTTTGGTTCCCAAAACGTTTTGGTAACGTTTGGTTTTGGTTGCGGAAACGTTCCCTGAAGGTTAGTTTTTGGTTAGTCTGTGGTTAGTTTTTGGTCCAAACGGCAAGTTTTGTGAACGTTTTGGAAACGTTAGTTTTTGGTTTGGTCGAACGTTCTCTGAACGTTCCATGAACGTTCCCCTAACGTTGTAACCTTTAGATAACGTTCCCCTAACGTTCGCCTAACGTTGTAACCTTTAGATAACGTTCCCCTAACGTTCGCCTAACGTTGTAACCTTTAGATAACGTTCCCCTAACGTTCGCCTAACGTTGTAACCTTTAGATAACGTTCCTCTAACGTTCGCCTAACGTTGTAACCTTTAGATAACGTTCCCCTAACGTTCGCCTAACGTTGTAACCTTTAGATAACGTTCCCCTAACGTTGTAACCTTTAGATAACGTTCCTCTAACGTTCGCCTAACGTTGTAACCTTTAGATAACGTTCCCCTAACGTTCGCCTAACGTTGTAACCTTTAGATAACGTTCCCCTAACGTTGTAACCTTTAGATAACGTTCCCCTAACGTTCGCCTAACGTTGTAACCTTTAGATAACGTTCCTCTAACGTTCCCCTAACGTTGTAACCTTTAGATAACGTTCCCCTAACGTTCGCTTAACGTTGTAACCTTTAGATAACGTTCCCCTAACGTTGTAACCTTTAGATAACGTTCTTCTAACGTTCCCCTAACGTTGTAACCTTTAGATAACGTTCCTCTAACGTTCCCCTAACATTGTTTAGATAACGTTGCCGTAACGTTCCCCTAACGTTGTAACCTTTAGATAACGTTCCCCTAACGTTGTAACCTTTAGATAACGTTCCCCTAACGTTGTAACCTTTAGATAACGTTCCCCTAACGTTCGCCTAACGTTGTAACCTTTAGATAACGTTCCTCTAACGTTGTTTAGATAACGTTGCCGTAACGTTCGCCTAACGTTGTAACCTTTAGATAACGTTCCTTTAACGTTCCCCTAACGTTGTAACCTTTAGATAACGTTCCCCTAACGTTGTAACCTTTAGATAACGTTCCCCTAACGTTGTAACCTTTAGATAACGTTCCTTTAACGTTCCCCTAACGTTCCCCTAACGTTGTAACCTTTAGATAACGTTCCCCTAACGTTGTAACCTTTAGATAACGTTCCCCTAACGTTGTAACCTTTAGATAACGTTCCCCTAACGTTGTAACCTTTAGATAACGTTCCTTTAACGTTCCCCTAACGTTCCCCTAACGTTGTAACCTTTAGATAACGTTCCCCTAACGTTGTAACCTTTAGATAACGTTCCCCTAACGTTGTAACCTTTAGATAACGTTCCCCTAACGTTGTAACCTTTAGATAACGTTCGCCTAACGTTGTAACCTTTAGATAACGTTCCTCTAACGTTGTTTAGATAACGTTGCCGTAACGTTCGCCTAACGTTGTAACCTTTAGATAACGTTCCCCTAACGTTGTAACCTTTAGATAACGTTCCTCTAACGTTCCCCTAACGTTGTTTAGATAACGTTGCCGTAACGTTCGCCTAACGTTGTAACCTTTAGATAACGTTCCTCTAACGTCCCCCTAAGGTTGCAACCTTACATAACTGTCTGTGCATGAGCAGGAATGAATTATTATATATTGGCAGAAATGAATGAACAGGCAAACTTGATCGGATTTAAAACTTTAATATAAAATTAAAAATACAACACAATATAAACAGGCCTGGAAAAAGTTAAATAAGCAAAAAATACAAATAAAAAAATGGAGTGGGATGTAGTGTGCAAATGTAAAAAAAAAAAATATATATATATATATATATATATATATATATATATATATATACAAAAAATACAATGATGCAACAAAAATAGGGCTCCATGGCTAGTCCCTCTCAGCTGGCCTAAAAAGAAAGAAACAAAAGTTTGATGTCATACTAAGAATCAACACATTGACAAAAGCAAGACTAATTGCCTTCTGTTTTTCACATCATATAGAAGAATTTCAATGTACCGTCTGTGTGGGGCAAACTTTAGCGCCAGCCCGATCAACTCCTCCACTCCTGCTGCAGTCAGCGTGGGGAAGCTCTTCTGAGAGGCCGCTAGAGTAGAAGTCAAAATGAAGCAAAGTTACAAGTCAAATTAAAACCTCTTATCAGCCAAGCTAAGCATAATACTGATGTGAACAATAAAATAGCACATGTCTGTTATAACCCTGCATATAGTCAGGTCATGGAAGGCCTTCTTTGCCTTTCTTCCCCGCAGGCTATACTGCTTCAGCACATCGTTGGTTGCCACTCGCCGTAGCATACGCCGGACTGTAGAGCCTGAGGTCGGACCTCCAAGCGTTGCCAGGAAAAGTTGCTTTCGAAAAACATATAGAAATACAAATTATATATGTGGAACAAAGTGGGGAGCTTGTACAATCTCATTTTGTAAGATAAGTCAGTTCAGTTATGATATTTGAAGTTATGCAATTATATAGTGTTGATCTTAGGGCACTTAAATACCATTTTGTTCCTCCTCTCCTGTTGACTGAGACTCCTGCAGCTCGGTGACTGTTCAGCAGGGCGACAGCAACATGTCATCGACTGGAGCAGAGGGAGGGGACTGGGAGCTCCTTAAGGGCATCAGCAGCTCATCCATCTTTTCCTCATGTGTCCATCCGTTGTGCCATGCGGGTAATGATGTCCTCATGGCTATGGAAAAATGTATGGTTTTAGTTGTTATACATGATATACTTATACTGATATAAACAACTTAAGTGAGTCTTCTTACCTCTCATTTCCGTCTCCATGGCTGAGCCACCTCCCTCTGTGTGATGAGTTCTCCTGTTTACAACAACAAAACAGTTGAGTTACTCTCAAGGTCCTTGTCATGAAATTGTATTAATTGGAAATGGAAAATTCAAAGCAACTGTACCTTCAACTGGGTCCCAAGATGAAGTGGCAGGCCGAGCTTGTGTTACAATAGACCCCCCCCCCCAACTCTGGGCTACCAGCAGGTTCCCTGTGTGGTGTTGACTCATCTAAAAATAAAGTAGATGTAAATATTGGTCAGGTCATTTAGGTAGGTTTGTTGTACATGCAATTGCAAAAGATTAACCTATGCTGATACATTATATATTATTATTATATAACAAATCATCAGAACAGTAACGTGATATGCACCAGATTGAAAGTCAGTAGTTCCATGGTAGGAAATATGACTGGTTCTTAAATGCATGCATAAATGTAAACTTACAGACAGGGCTTCCAGACACACGCTCCGTCCTGGAATGCTTTCTTCCTTGTGGAACGGATTCATCTGAAATAAAAGACCATACAATTTGTACTGATTGCAAAATAATATTTTAATTGTGTAAATAATGTTCACGTAGGTGTAATCATTATGCCGTGCTAGTTAACCTGCAGTTTCGTGAACAGAGCTTCTCTTAAAACATCCATGGCTTTATCTCTTATCCACGTTACAGGCTTTACAGCATACAGCCCTCGGGTGTATCGTAAGATAAGTGTGAAACTCTAAACCCACATCGGCTCTTAGGGACACATAAGATATTAGCTACGTTAGCTAGCTACCTAGCTCCATTATTTAGCTTGAGCCCCCGGCAGTATGGGGAAGCGCTAATGACGTTGCGTCCATGTAAAAGGCTTTACAGCATACTTATGATACATCTGAGGGATGAATGTATGTATGTATCCATCGGATGTATCATAAGATAATAATACCATGGATGTATTAATAGAACACATGGTGAATTAGCTGCAGCCTCCAATTTGAACGTGCATTCAGTGAGTCCGACTGAGTTCAGCTCGACTCGCTGTATAATGCTGGCACCCATGTCAGAGCTTTCTTAAAGTTGTTAACCAAAATCTCTCACCTTGTTGTCCAGGTTCCTTATGTCGTCTAAAACATCACAGAGGGAAAGTTCAGTCTCTGTCGCCAACGTTGATGTATCCATAGCCTAGCTAGCTAGCTGTTTCCCGCGTTAGCATTCGGGCTAGCACTGCTAGCCTAGCAGTCTTGAGCGGAGGACAGTCTGTTGACGGTCGACAATGTCTTTCTTGGCATCTTTGTCCTACCTTGCGTTATAACACCGCCGGTGAGGTGTAGTCAGCATATGTTTTAGTCAATGGCAGTATTTTAGTTAGAATTTGGGACCAAAATGAACGGAGCTAGAGAACGGTGTGCCGCTGGCGTGGCGTGCACTGTTCGCCGGTGTACATACGGAAGTTAGGACAGACCTTCGGTCACCTGAAAGCAGACAGCCTTCCCCCTACTGGCGCGGGGGTGTAACGGTTGGCTTTGTACACTGAACCGAGCCTGTTAGAAGTGAAATGAAGAGGTGAATTTTCATAGTTGTGAAAATCGTTGTAAGATAGACTGTTGTTTTAACCCTAACCCTAACAAAGTTTGTTTTCTCGAGATTTTGTTTTTGTTTTCTCGAAATTTCTTTTTTTTGTTTTCTCAAGATTTTTTTTTTATGGATTTTTTTTTTTTTTTTTGCCTAAGACACCCTTCCATTTAACCCGGGGAATGTGGCTCCATAAGCGGATAGAAATCTGCCGTTTCTCCCTCTACTTCTCCGGTCAAATACTTGGAAAAAAATCCCACGACATCCCCGAGCAAAAGGCTCCATGAGCGGATAGGTCTGCCGTTTCTTCCTCCTCTTCTCCGGTCAAATACTCGGGAAAAATCCCACTAAAACAGCGTTCAATTTAACCTGGAGAAGAGAAGGGAGAAACGGCAGACCTCTATCCGCCCATGGAGCACATTCCCCGGGTTAAATGGAAGGGTGTCTTAGGCAAAAAAAAAATCCATAAAAAACAAAATCTTGAGAAAACAAAAAACTCGAGAAAACAAACTTTGTTATAGATAACGAATTAATAAGTTGTGATCACGAGATATCAGTGCATAAAAAAACCCACAAAACTATTGTTTTTTAGCAAAATTGATATCAGCCTAAACATATATATATATTTTCTTGCTATGCTGTTTATCTTACTTAGCTACATTTTATAAGACCAATCATTTTGAGCTGGTTTGAATAAACATTTTCAAATCGCACTCAGAACAACCAAAAACAACCAAAAACAACTAAATGGTAACGTTGTGTGGAGGTTACAGCGCAACCACAGGATAACGTTTGAGTTGGTTGGTTTCCCTAACGTTTCGGGAACGTTATAACCATGAGGAAACGTTACCTCAACGTTAGTTTTTGGTTTGGTTCGAACTAATAGACTAGACGGATTTCAGAAAAAAGGCCTTCTATAAGAAGTGAGGAGCATTTATGGGTACAAGTCGGGAACCGGCCTACTTTACATATTTCAAGGGTGCTGAGTCCAAAAAAAAATGTACCCAAGCGAAATTTCGAGTTTTTGACCTTCTAATTTGCATATCAAAATGGCCGCCAATATGCCTATCTTGCTCGGTCGTTGGACCATTTTCCCCTAGTTTGTTTGTAAGTAGGCAATCAAAGATGAGGAAATTAAGTTTCTAGATCTATAGTCTAGGGTCAGAGCAAGGATATAGTGGAGGCTCAGTGCCTTTATATATATATATATATATATATATATATATATATATATATATATATATATGCAAAATACCAACTTTTAAGGTGAAATTAAGCATTATATGTGTCATTTTTAAGGTGGACATACATATTCAATAAATGTTACTCTGAAATTTCCCCTCTTGATATGAAATATGATGTACACCATATTACATGATAACAAAGAAAAAAATCCATTGCACGTTGTCTGAGATTTCATATTTTTATGCAAATTAAGCATTTGTTCTCTAAATTCTAAGATGGGAAAAACCCAGGTGAATAGGGAAAAATATTCAAAAAGAGACCACCTTGAAACTTCCTAAGTGTAATGTACTTACTTGGCGTTTTGGGGCACTGAAAAATTATGTTATGTCTGTTTTTCTTTTCTCTGTCATTTTATCTGGGCAACAACAACACAAATCTTTAACGTCAGATGTCTGAGCTACGTTCATAGGTTCACCACGCGGTCATATAATTATAAAATGATCTTGCGTCCTCCACATAAATATTAGGTTTAGTCTGGGACAGAGGATATATATTTTACTGATCAGCCACTTAACATCATATTGAGCAAAACACAACTGTAGATCTTCAATATTAACCCTAATATCAGTTCATACACATAACGTTAGGCTTATCGCCGTGGTAACGTTAGTTGTAGTGGGTGCATTTATATCCAACAAGCTGGGTAACGTACTTTATATTACACTAACATAGCAAACTTTTTTTGTCATGACTAATTCATTAATTACTCAGCATTAATTACATGTTTAATGTGAATAAAATCGCCTTGAACCGCCTACTTACTACATTCCTGTCACTACCCGATGTGACTGTGAGTCAAGTGCAGATCCTAACTACAGCAGGCAGTGGACCAAACCAAACTGTGAGGCGAGGGAGGGGGGACTCAAAATGTTTCTAAACTTAAAAAGCATTTTTTGGAGTTTGTATTGTTTTACTACTTACACAAATATTTTAAGTATACATTATTATGTTATTTACAATACACACCATTGTTTTAATGATATTTCTAGGGGGGGTGGGGGGGGACAATCTTTAGATAGGGGGGGTCCTGATGTCCTGGGGTCGATGATGTCTGGGAACGGTATAAAGTACTCAGTGAAAAATCATCAACCACAATTCCACTCTCTTACTGCAGTAGAAGGGCAACATTTCGTGAAAAATTGCAGTCACAGCTGGGTGACATCTTCAACTTTTTTCAACCTCTTGATAGGTGTTCATCCGAGCGAAAAACCTAAAAAACCAAAAAAACTAAAGGAGACAGTGAGTGTGTGAAACAAGCACAAGCAACAGACATGGCTTTCTTCCTGCGACGTCAGGATTCTGAACCCAAACCTTCTTGGACCGTATTCAATCAGTCAGTCTCGTCAAAGGAACCAGAGCAGACAGCAGTAGGATCAGTGTTTCCCCTAGGATTTTTTTAAGCCGTGGTGGCAGGTATGTCAACCCCCCCCCCCCCCGTCCCCCCCCCCACGTCCCCGACACTCCAAGGCCGGACTTTCAAATAAAGAAAATTATCGTTCAAAATGGTCTTTCTTACTGAATTAATGCTATTTTTTTTACAGTACATTAGTGTGAGCAAACTCCTCAAAAACATGGAAACTCCATAATGATAACTGGCTCTTTAACTAGAAAAGATCTCAGACTAGGAGGCAGTTCACTGAGTGATTGTTAAAGTCTGTGATTAAGGAAACATGGTTGTAGTATGCAGGAAATGTTTGCAGAAAGAAAGGCTGTTGTCAGGTAAACATGTCACAGTCAAAGAGGCTGAAGGGAAAATTGATGTAGAAAAGCCTTTAATGATGAATGGACTGATAAGCAGGCTACCATTCATACTGTATTCCTCATTTGCAATGAAATGATGCTGTTGCAAAATAATACAACTAGCATCCTCATCAAGAATGAAGAACGCGTCATTCACGTGCATATTAAGTAGCCACATGTATCTGTTTTGGTCTTATAATACATCCATAGCTTTACCTCCAGGAGAGAGGACGGTTCGCTCAGCCAGCAGTTCAGTTTATAAGAATTTGTCCAAATTTCTAGATCCCGCCAAGCTAAGCTAAGACTACAACCAACAGCTTTATTTGTTTTAGCTTTTTGCAGAGTAGAGCTGAGTTTGGTAAAAACAGCGCGGTGGACGAGAGCAGACAGAGCAGATTAAAATATCTCTTCCTACATGTTTATGCCGGTCTATACAGGTGAGTGCATTGATAAGTATTGACTTTTTACTCATGAAGGTTTTATCGTAACCTACTTACAGTGACGAGACTAGCGTTCATCTGCCCCCCCAGCGGCCGTTGGTAATCCTCGGTATCGTTCCCAGTCAGGTGCTGCGCGTGTTTTAGATGTGTGTGTGTGCGGTAACGTTAACGCGCACACACACAACTCGGCTGCGTGTGTGTGGCGCGCAGGCAAGAATCCCGGCATGTGAATAGAGAGGGGGGGCTGGGTTTGTGCTCTACCTGTGAAGCGTGTGTCCGCGCTATTCTCCGACAATCAACATTGACACCGTGGCGTGGCGGCAGACATTTAACTGTGGCGGTGCGCCACTTGCAAATCAACGTAGGGGAAACACTGAGGATATTTGCCAATAGTCCTTGCTCCAGCTCATGAGTATGATACGCTCAATACAGTTGTGAAGAGGTGCATGGCAATATCATCACATTTTGGCCAGGAGCATACTGTCATAACAGTGGACCAAGCTCTTTACTGCAAGCTCATGGAACTGAAGTGGTGTGTTGAGGAATATCAGGGCAAGTTAGTCCCTTGGCTTGGTGGACTTCATATTGCAATGAACTTCCTGAAGACTATCGGAGATCACATGGTTGTGTCTGGTCTAGCTGAAGTGTGGCTGGAGAGTGGATTGCTGGGGGAGGGTGCTGTGCAGCTTGTCATGTCAGGGAAAGCATATAATAAGGGTATGAGAGCTCACAAACTGACCTTGCAGGCCCTATGGCAGCTTTTCTCCAGGACAGGTAAACCAGAGCAATGCCGTCAAAAAGCGATGCGCTTCACTTCTATCTGCTGAGAGTACACTACCAGGCAATGGTTTGGAGAAATGCTCCCTACGCCACACCTGAGTTTCCTTCACCCTTGGACATGGGATGGAAACATGGCGATTCAGGACTACAGCCCATTCTTATGTCACAGAATCCAATACCTGAAAGTTGCCTGGAAATGATCCTGTGTGTCTGTAAAAAACAATGCACAACACGCCAGTGCAAATGTCGAAAATCAGGGCTGTTATGCACTGCAATGTGTGCATGTCAGAGTGATGACCAATGTTCTTGTTTAAATGTGGAGTAGTAGTCCTCAAGTATACCAAGGCAAGGGGTAACCAAAGAACTTGGAAAAGGACTGCAGAAAGAAATAGTAATCAAAATGAAATTCCAAAGACAAATGGCATACAAGCAAACTTGAAAGGTATAAAAACAATTTACCAAAACCAATTTACAGAGGGAGTGAACAACAGAACTAAAAGTTTAACAGAAAAAAGCAAAGCAATTAGCTACAAACATGAAAAAAATATACAGAAACAAGATATGATCTGTAGATCTGTTCAAGGGAAGTTTCATGGTGTTTTTTTCCCTATTCACTTGGTTTTTCTCGATGTTTGAATTAAGAGCATAAATGCTTTGTTTGCATAAAAAAATTAAATCTCAGACAACTTGCAATGGTGTTTTTCTTAGTTATTATGTAATATGGAATACATCACATATCAAACATACACTGGGAACATTTAAGAGTGATATAGATTGAATATTTATGTCAGCCTTAAAAAATGACACAAATAATGCTTAATTTCACCTTAAAAGTTGGTATTTTGCATATATATATATATATATATATATATATATATAAATAAATAAATAAAGGCACTGAGCCTCCACTATATCCTTGCTCTGACCCTAGACTATAGATCTAGAAACTTAGTTTCCTCATCTTTGATTGCCTACTTACAAACAAACTAGGGGAAAATGGTCCAACGACTGAGCAAGATAGGCAATTTCGCTTGGGTACCATTTTTTTGGGATTCAGCACCCTTGAAATATGTAAAGTAGGTCGGTTCCCGACTTGTACCCATAAATGCTCCTCACTTTCACTTTTTAGGTACATCCCGTCTAGACTATAACCTTTAGATAACCAAAAACTAACGTTATCTAACGTTCCCGAAACGATTTGTGTTAGTGGGGGTATGGCATACGTTAGAACGATGTATATTGCCTGCATCTCTACGACGTATGGCATACGTTAGAACGATGTATATATGTATACGTCGCGGAGAGAGCGGCTATATGTCGTTGAGACGTAGCGCAGCGACGTCGCGGGGACGTCGTGCCAGTGAGCAAACGACCAAAATACTACGTATCCCCGATGTATTTTGATTAGATCGCCAATACGTCGCCGCGACGTATGTGTGCTTACTGGGTAACGGGATAAAGTTGGTAAGTGCAGCGAGACGTCATTAGCCTGCCCGTTGAAACAAAATATAAATAACCGCATTATTAAATGCTGTGCAACAACATTATTGATGATAACAGAATAAGAAAAGACACTCACCTTACGCACGTGTAAATCTTCCTGCTTGTTGCAATCTGTCTCCCCCTGACGGTTTGTTGGGAAGAATGCTTATGTGTGACGTAGTGGGGCAGGTGTGTTCTGGGTAGTGTAAACAAAGTATAGCGTGGCAATCAGTCTGAGTCTACGGTGCGAATGTAATAGAAAACGCAGTCCATGCTCCAGAAAAACGCTAGCAAGCAAAGTGCTTTTTTTCCTGCCTGTGAATGTGTACCACTGTGAGTAATAAAGCCTGAGTTCATTGTTGTAACCAACCGACGCCTCGCTGTGTTGTGCTTCGGCTCCGTTAACCCGGACCACTCATCGCAAGTTACCTGCCACGAGCATATATACTTGCTATTACGGTGAGACCGTCAGAACTGAGAACTGTCTGTCAGAAAGAAAGAAAGATAGACTGATTTTAGCACACCTCACAACTTGTCACTGCATGATATGCTGAATTCCAAAATAAGAGCCCCCCCCCCCCCAAAAAAAAAAAAACCTCATAAATAAGCTGTTTTGTCTACACATTCAAAAAATCATGAAAATAAAAGTCCTAGCTTTCACAGGTCAATTTCACCTCAGATGGATAGTACACCTTCTCAAGGTGTCACCTACAATGTTTCAAGACATTCTGATGTTGCTTAACAAAATAAGAGCCCCCCAAAATTCACATATACGCTGTTTTGTCCATACATTCAAAAAATCATAAAAATAGAAGTCCTAGCTTTCACAGGTCAATTTCACCTCAGATGGATAGTACACCTTCTCGAGGTGTCACCAACAATGTTTCAGGACATTCTGATGTTGCTTTACAAAATAAGAGCCCCCCAAAACTCATATATTAGCTGTTTTGTCCATACATTCAAAAAATCATGAAAATAACAGTCCTAGCTTGCACAGGCCAATTTCACCTCAGATGGATGGAACACCTTCTCAAGGTGTCACCTACAATGTTTCAGGACATTCTGATGTTGCTTTACAAAATAAGAGCCCCCCAAAATTCACATATACGCTGTTTTGTCCATACATTCAAAAAATCATAAAAATAGAAGTCCTAGCTTTCACAGGTCAATTTCACCTCAGATGGATGGTACACCTTCTCAAGGTGTCACCCACAATATTTCAGGACATTCTGATGTTGCTTTACAAAATGAATGGCCTTTAAAGACTTTTGTTTTCTGTAATCGAGGAGTAATAACATTCATTTTCCTTTTTGTTCTGTTTCAGTCACAACAGTGCCCAAGCCAGTGCAAATGATGTAAATTGCACCGTTGCAGTGTCTTTCATGATCTCAAGTTGGACAATAATATCCTCTCAGTTGTGAACAATGCCTCGACGAGACTTTTATTCAATTTTCCCTTTGTGCTTGTTGAAAATTTTAGTTTACACAAATTTGTCTGTGGCGGACATTAATTTGTGCAATATAAATGTCATTGTGATATGTAACTGACATGTGAATACATTTACATCTTTTTGGAATCCCATAAAATGATGTACTTTAAACAAGTATTGCCCATGTTGCCTCAAGGTCTGTTTGTCTGTCGAAGATTGGTGTAACACTGCTTTCAATGTTTCTTCATTATGCAAATGTGTTTCTTTGTGTCCCTATTGGAAGCTTTCTTCTATCGACTTTTACTCACAAAACATCACATAATAAATACATATTGGTATCCATGACCAGGCCTCATAACTTTGAAGCCTCAAAAGTGCTCTACACAAATCAATTATGCTGTCCATTGTGCTGAAGTAGCTACTCAATTTATTTTTTCATGTGTTCGTTATTCTGATTCTTGTGGTTCTCCCCATCTGTTTTGTGATATATATTATTTTCTAAACTACATAATTAAAGCATAAGCTTAATATGCTTAATTAAGGAAACCACTGTTACATGGTTGTATGCATATGCTAAGTTGGACCAGTGGTAGTTGTTGTCCACCAGAGGGGGGCATAATAAATCGTTTCAGGACTCGAAGCTTAATGTCGGTGAAAGTGTTCATTATTTTAACCTATTTTAACCTTATTTTAACCTGTAATAAAAAAAATTAAAAATGAACTAGAAAACTTAACTGCAGCACTAATGCAAAATTAAGTAACTTAGATTACTGTTGCATTACATTTATATCTTGAAAATAAGAAGTATTTTATTACAGTAGGGGAGACCAGGTACAGTTGTAACACAGGGATAGTTGTAACACTATCAATTCCATGAATCTGGGATCAGGTAGTAGTCATGTGACAGTTTCAGTTTCCTCAGGCTTCCTTTATAATCGCACATGGAGGTTTTCCAGTGTGTGTAGCTATCTCTCCTGACGCTACAGAAGGAAACCTAATTCTGAGGTAAGAAAGTTAAAAAAAATAAAAAGATAATATTTTGTTCTACCGTTGTAGATAATTTTGTATGAGTTATATCAGGTCAAACTGTAGTTTCTCTAGTAAAAAAAAAACATGCTAATACAGCTAGCTAAACAATGTTAAACACATTGAGCTAGCTAAACAATGGGTGACAGTGGTAGGCTAGGTTGTAACACGTTTTATGAAAGTGTCACAACCATCAAGTGTAGGTCAAGTGTGTTTTATTTTGCTTTTGGGGACCTAACCAATTTCATTTATCACCGTTTTGACTGATTAGAAATACATTTAATTATTTTTTTCTTGTCACTATCGTGACTTAAGAATCCATTTCTTAAGTAGAAACCCCCAGTAGTCGGGTAGGTTGTAACAAACCCCACTAACTAAAAAAACTAAAAAACGTTTAGAGAACGTTAGATAACGTTAGTTTTTGGTTATCTAAAGGTTAGTTTGAACCAAACCAAAAACTAACGTTGAGGGAACGTTTCCTCAGGGTTATAACGTTCCCTCAACGTTAGGGGAACCAACCAACTGAAACGTACTCCTGTGGTTGCGCTGTAACCTCCACACAACGTTCCCATTTGGTTGTTTTTGGTTGTTCTGAGTGCGGTTTAGAAAATGTTTATTTGAACCAGCTCCATTTAAGTTTTTGAAGTAGCATATACAAGGGAATGTTCTGAGAACGTTCAATGTAACCAAAAGCTAACATTCACAAAACGTTCAGAAAACTTGCAGTGGGGACCACAAACTAACCAAAAACTAACCTTCAGGGAACGTTTCCGCAACCAAAAACGAACGTTCCCATAACGTTTTGGGAACCAAAAATTGTTAGCTGGGAAGGACCACCTTGTATTTGTCATCATCTCACAAAGTCTGTGATATAGTTGAAGAAATTTAAATTGTTGACATTTGTAGTAGACAAATGTGGGTACTTTGCCTAAAAGTTTCATATGTGCAGCAAAAACAAAAAAGGTCGTTTTAGGTGGTGAAGAAAAAAGTGTTACAACCATACCCGGTCTCCCCTACTGTCTACTTGAGATTTGACCTCTATGATTGCCGTCATATTTGTAATGAATGATTATTATGTCTAAAGTATGATGTGTTTGTAAAATTACAGTGTACAACGTAGTGCAATGTCAAAAGAGCAAATATCTAATACGTTTTAAACAGGCATCTGCGAGGCCTAAACATGCACCTACACCGACAACAACCCTGCGATGACAGTATTGCTGTGTCTTGGTAAATAACACAAACCGTACCTTGCACCATCTGAGGACTGGAAAGATGCCGAAGAGCAAGAAAGGGTGACTGCATATTTTTATTCAATGTACAATCCCCATTTGCTATACACAGCTGGATTTATTTGCACATTTGAGTAACCTTACTCATCACAGCAATTACATTGTTTGCCACACACCATTAGCCATATGCATGTCAAATCAATTAGGCCTACGTAGCACAATTCAACCATCTATTCTAGGCTAACATGTTATTTCTCTGATGTCTGTCTAATGTCATGGAAATGTTTATTATACAGTTAAATGTCTACTGAATAGTAAAAGAGAAATGTTATACTTAGGCCAGTCTTTGGTTCAATCAATTGTCATAATTATTTTAAATAGAAACTTATGATTGTTGATGCTATCACCGAAAAGTAATTACAGTGATACATTTACAATACGGTTCCATGCCATCATTAATGAAAAACTAGTCAAGTCAAGTCATTTTCATTTATATAAGGGCCCTAGCGCTTTTTACAATACGGATTTCAAAGCAGCTTTACAGTGAAAATAGGAAAGTCAAAGGACAGATATTGTTTTGGCTTTACAGCAACTCCATAAAAAGTTATTGTCTAGGCAAAGTGAGTTTGATTTTTTTCTACACAGGAGCAAATGAGTAGCGCAAATATTAACAATGTAGTAACTACTGTTTATTAACCAAAAACTTAGAATTAGTAAGTACTAGTCCTTCGTCGGTTTAGTAGTTCACTGTTATCTAATTAGTACCATTTTTTTCCACTCCTCCCTGAGGACTTATAACTGTACCGGTTCAAAATTAATGCGTGTAATGTTTAATGTATAATTTATTCTAAAGTGAAGATCATGGTGTTAACCAAATAATAATGATAATAATATTCCAGAATTACTATTTATTTTGAACATTAATTAATTCTTGTTAGTTATTAGTAGTTAGTTGAATGTCAAAAGTGCGTTATATTCATTTATTAATGACGGAACATAACAGTATTGTACAGTGTTACACCAAATATATATATATATATATATATATATATATATATATATATATATATATATATATATATATGCTGTCATCCTAATTTCTTCCTCTTTTGATTTTATCCAGAGTGCACTCATTCAAGTTATTTGGGGTGAGTAATTCAATCATTAACTATCCATCTGTGAAATTACACTTAGTTGAAAAACTCTGTCTAACTATGTCATTTATTTGTAATGCATTATTTCCCCAATAGAACAAAACCATACATATAGTAGACCATGACATTGTGGAGACAGTTGAAGTCCTGAAAAAGAAACTCAGCGACTATGATAAATAAAGACGGCTTCTGGGGACAAGTGTGCATTGCACTTGCCATTTCAAACACTAAAAGCCATCAACATCGTCTGCGAAACGTATTTAATAAGGTGAACACACACACAAACAAATATATATTCATATATAAACACATCTTGCTGATGATAGCCAATAATAAAGGTTGTTATATTGACTTTCTCAAAGACAGATAGAGGCATTTCATATTTTAACAAGGTTCTTTTCAAAATGTTTACATTTAAACATCATTGTTACGTTATTGTTGTGATGTTGCAGGGAAAGTAGGACCCAAACTGCAGAGAGCAGGCAGACAGGCTGGAGTAATGTTACTAGAGGATTTATTTAGACAATAAAAAGAACAAAGTACTTAACAACAAAGGGAGTCCCGAAAGCAGCAGGCAAAAAGCTAAATCCAGCGTGAAGAATAGGATCTCCAAAAAACAAAAGTAATCAAGAAACAGGAACCACAGACGAAAAACTAGAAGGACGAAAAGACAGAACTGACACGACCGGGAAACGACAAGCTAAAACGGCACACAAACTAACTGGCACGAACACAAAACCAAAAAACAGTATACAATGATCCGACACAGGACAAGGGGAACACACAGACTAAATACAGAGGATAACGAGGAAACAAGAGGCAGGTGACACAAGGGCTGGGAAACAGGTGGAAAACATCAGACAATCACAAGAGCGGGAAAAACCAAAAGACAGGAAGTAAAACCAGACAAGACTAGGGAGAAAAACCAGACTTCAAAATAAAACAGGAAACTAAATACAAAACAGACTACCAAAATAAGACAAAAACCCCAAAACCATAACAGTACCCCCCCCCCAAGGGACAGATCCCAGATGTCCCAAAAAACAAAAACAAAAAAAAGAGCAGAGAAACAGTCAATCCAGGGAGGGCGGAGGGGGTCCGGAGGAGGGAAAAAGTCACTGGGCATAGGGAACAGAGGGCCCTGGGGCACAGGGAACTGAGGACCCTGGGGCACAGGGAACAGAGGGCCCTGGGGCACAGGGAACAGAGGGCCCTGGGGCACAGGGAACAGAGGGCCCTGGGGCACAGGGAACAGAGGGCCCTGGGGCACAGGGAACAGAGGGCCCTGGGGCACAGGGAACAGAGGGCCCTGGGGCACAGGGAACAGAGGGCCCTGGGGCACAGGGAACAGAGGGCCCCGGGGCACAGGGAACAGAGGGCCCCGGGGCACAGGGAACAGAGGGCCCCGGGGCACAGGGAACAGAGGGCCCCGGGGCACAGGGAACAGAGGGCCCCGGGGCACAGGGAACAGAGGGCCCCGGGGCACAGGGAACAGAGGGCCCTGGGGCACAGGGAACTGAGGGCGCTGGGGCACAGGGAACAGAGAGCGCTGGGGCACAGGGAACAGAGAGCGCTGGGGCACAGGGAACAGAGAGCGCTGGGGCACAGGGAACGAAGAGCGCTGGGGCACAGGAGGCTGAGAGCCAGAGAGGCCCGGGGGAAACAGAGGGCCAGAGAGACCTGAGGGAAAACCAGAGAACCACTAGGGACAGGGAGCTGAGGGAGGCCTCGGCAAGAGGGGAACTCCCAGGCAGCTGACGGCAAAGATGGAGCCCCTCAGGGGGCAGAGCAAGATGTCGAGGGCTCCGAGGCGGTCTGCAGCGACGGCGATATCCCCCAGGTGACCGGCGGCAAAGGCGACATCCCTCTGGAGGCCGGCGGCGAAGGCGATATCCCTCTGGAGGCCGGCGGCGAAGGCGACATCCCTCTGGAGGCCGGCGGCGAAGGCGATATCCCTCTGGAGGCCGGCGGCGAAGGCGATATCCCTCTGGAGGCCGGCGGCGAAGGCGATATCCCTCTGGAGGCCGGCGGCGAAGGCGATATCCCTCTGGAGGCCGGCGGCGAAGGCGATGTCTCACTCTAGGCCGGTGGAGAAGGCGACATCTCCTCTGAGGCCGGGCAGGCGAAGGGCCTGCTGGGGAGCCAGACAAGTCAGCCGGACTGGAGACAGGCGACGAGTCAGCCGGACTGGAGACAGGCGAAGGAACTGCTGGACCGGAACCAGGCGAAGGAACTGCTGGACCGGAACCAGGCGAAGGAATTGCTGGATTGATGACAGGCGACGGGTCAGCTGGACCGATGACCAGTGCAGAAGTCGGCCTGACCGCCGACTGGACACGGGGGGCAGTAGTCTCAGGGAAACCGCTAGCCAGCCGGGGTTGAAGGAGGCTGCTAGCCGGCCGGGAAGCAAGGGACTCTGGGGGCTCGCTAAACGGCCGAGACACAGGGAACTCTGGGTGACCGCTACACGGCCGGGACTCTAGGAAGTCTGGGGCGTTTGCCAACGGCAAAGTCTCTGGAGCGCTGACCAATGGCAAAGTCTCTGGAGCGCTGACCAAGGGCAAAGTCTCTGGAGCGCTGACCAAGGGCAAAGTCTCTGGAGCGCTGACCAAGGGCAAAGTCTCTGGAGCGCTGAGCACAGTCAGCGGAGACTCTGGGAGAAGCGTCAGCGGAGACTCTGGGAGAAGCGTCAGCGGAGACTCTGGGAGAAGCGTCAGCGGAGACTCTGGGAGAAGCGTCAGCGGAGACTCTGGGAGAAGCGTCAGCGGAGACTCTGGGAGAAGCGTCAGCGGAGACTCTGGGAGAAGCGTCAGCGGAGACTCTGGGAGAAGCGTCAGCGGAGACTCTGGGAGAAGCGTCAGCGGAGACTCTGGGAGATCGGACTGGGTCTGGTGACAGGGACCATGCCGTTTCTTTCTCCGCCGACGGCCTCCATGGGTTGACCCTGGGATGACGGTAGGCGGATGTTCAGGAACGTTGGATATAGGTGTGGGCAGAGAAACCGGTTGGGTGATGGACAAAAACCCTGTAGTAAGCATGTTTGCAGGCTTGGAGAAGCAAAACCCCTTAGCAGTAGAATGAGCTGGGGTGGAAATGAAGCGTTTGATCCAGTCCGGAATAGTGTCACTGAGCCAGGGCTTCTCTGACACCAACACTCGTGCTAGTGACAAAAAGGCCTCCTTCTGGCAAAAGCTGTCACTTTCCTTCCACAAAGTCTTAAGTTCGATTATGTCACAAACAAGGTCACAAAGTTCCTCTGACCAAGTCTGTGCAGACTCCATTGTCGAGGAAGCTTGGAGCAAAAAATAACGGGGAAAGAAAAAAAAAAAACCAACGGTAAAAAGAAGCCGCTCTACTGGGTCCAATTTGGTAGGATCATTCTGTTGTGATGTTGCAGGGAAAGTAGGACCCAAACTGCAGAGAGCAGGCAGACAGGCTGGAGTAATGTTACTAGAGGATTTATTTAGACAATAAAAAGAACAAAGTACTTAACAACAAAGGGAGTCCCGAAAGCAGCAGGCAAAAAGCTAAATCCAGCGTGAAGAATAGGATCTCCAAAAAACAAAAGTAATCAAGAAACAGGAACCACAGACGAAAAACTAGAAGGACGAAAAGACAGAACTGACACGACCGGGAAACGACAAGCTAAAACGGCACACAAACTAACTGGCACGAACACAAAACCAAAAAACAGTATATAATGATCCGACACAGGACAAGGGGAACACACAGACTAAATACAGAGGATAACGAGGAAACAAGAGGCAGGTGACACAAGGGCTGGGAAACAGGTGGAAAACATCAGACAATCACAAGAGCGGGAAAAACCAAAAGACAGGAAGTAAAACCAGACAAGACTAGGGAGAAAAACCAGACTTCAAAATAAAACAGGAAACTAAATACAAAACAGACTACCAAAATAAGACAAAAACCCCAAAACCATAACAGTTATGTACTTTGTCAAAAAGCACCAGGCAGAATACTCCCCATCTCCTCTGCCATCTATGGCCAGTGAAAGTGTGGATGAAGATGAGGGACTCAAGTCTTCAGAGAAAGTTAGCCTTCACTCTTTGTATTTATACAGGTTTCATGTTTTTCTTCTAAAGTATAATGTCAAACTTTGCTTGTCTTTGTATCAACACAGCAAACAGAATACTCCCCATCTCCTCTGCCATCTGTGGCCAGTGAAAGTGTGGATGAAGATGAGGGACTCAAGTCTTCAAAGAAAGTTAGCCTTCTCTCTTTTTCTAATTTGTTTGATACAATGTTGGGTGCTTATATGCCTTGTCTTGTAATTGAAAGGAAAGTAACGATAATAACAATCTGGTGTTCTACATTGACTTCACATCACATTACTCCTAGTTATTGTTGTTATTGAAAAATAAGTATTTGTCCGTGTTCACGTTTGACTGTACTAATAACGCAGAAAGAAAGGTTTTAGAATTACATGTTCCACATTTTCAAAAAACCATTAAAAGTAACATTGTATTTTTTCATTAGGATTCCATGAATAATCCATCCGATGACGATGGATTTATAAAAATCAACTTACCGAAGAACCCATCATTCTTTTTTATTGAAAGGAATGATTGGGAAAAGCTGAAGAAGAACAGACAGAAAAGAAGCTTTAAAGGACTCCAATGGACAAATATAATTTTGAAAGGTCTGAGGACCATACACCCATACTGTTCCATTGCCTTTAAAAGGCACAAACTGAAGGTTATGGGTTCGATACAAGCGAGCCCTGAATTCTCTTGCCTTGGTTACTGCAGATTTGAGGATTGCCCTGTCACAGTAACAGTTACTGTGGACAGTGAAGAGGACCTCAAGGCAATAGTAGAATACCAAGGGGAGAAGAGTATTCATAATTTAACGGAATTAAAAACAAGACCTGTTAGGGCACATGAAAGAAAAACACTGGGCGAAAACTTACAAAGGCAGCTCCCACGAGCTATGTACCTTGACAAAATAACAAAAATACCCGAAGATGTTATGGAGTCTGGCTGTCGGGATGAGGCTCCAAGTCCCAATGTCCTGAAAAATATATCGTGGGAAGCACGTAAGAGAAGCCGGCAGCACAGTAACGAAGTCATAAGTCTTCAAATAATGCTTGACCAGAAAAAGACAGTCCTGATGAGGTCCTCCAGAAAGTAATGTTACACCCAAAAGGGGTTCTTCTTTGGTCACGCAGGGGGATTGAAATATATCAGGAGCGATGCCAGGAGGACATTGTCTATCTGGATGCGACTGGCAGCATCATGAGAAAGCAGAAAGGATCTCCTCCTTTCTATGTCTATGAGTTGGTGGTCAGGAATCCCCAGAAAAACTCATCTCCACTACCTGTTGCCACATACCTTACCTGTGATCACACCACGGCCTCAGTTAACTACTTTCTAGAGACGGTTCAGACTGATGTGGCAAGGTGTTTTGGGAGAAAAGGTATGCAGTCACCCATCATGATCCTGTGTGATGGGTCAATGGTGTTGATGCAGGCAATATGCCTGTAATTTGCCAAAAAAAACCTGAAAGACACCATTAACCACTACTATAATATAGCAAGTGGTAAAGGAAAAAAAGAAGATTTTGAGGTGCCAATTCTTCATCGTTGTCTCAGCCACATAATGAAGAACGCAAAGGAAATGTGCAAAAAGTAGTAAGTAGTAAAAGTTTAAAAAATTATTGTTTGTGACAATCCTCTTTTAGTGTCAGTTGCTAAGTGTCCAATAACGTTATACAGATTATGTAATGAATTACCTTTCATTAATGTGTTAGGCCAAAAAACACAAAAGCAACATCTCTTTTCCTCATACCAAAAAATAATGTTACTGCCAATGTGAACTGAACTATCCAAAAATGTACACATTTTCTGTTAGCAGTGTGGCCTCTGAATTCCCCTGCATCAGCTTTGCCTGTGAAATGCATAGAATAATGGATATAATACACACAAGTTGTACAATTTATCATCTTTCAACATAATCTTGAAGACCATAGTTATATTCTTGAACCTAATTATTTTGTTACATTCCACAGTGCGCCAAACCACTACCATCTGGCCATGCAGGTCTTCGGTTCCCTGACAACTGCAAGCACTTTAACAGAACTAGACAACATGGTTCAAAGTGCTACTGTTGTGTTCTCCAGTCCATCCTGTGGACCCAATGTAGAGAAACATTTCAAAAACCTGCAGTCATGGCTACAGAGAACAGCGACTACATTGGACGAGACAACCAAGTCCAAAAGTGAGAGCTTGAAGGTAAATGTCAAATCCAAGTTTACAATTTAACATTTATGGTTTTAATTTTAAGAAAGATGTGAAGGAATATTGTTGTTATCAAGTACATTTACTATAAAGAAAAGGTAATGAAGTTAAATGCCTTGAGTGAAAATGTAGGCTACTTGGATAAAGGCCATAGAGTGCAGCTAGTTTATAATGAGATTAAAGTAGGTTACAATGATACATATTTGATATATTACTACCATTTAACAGAACAAATTTATGGAACAATTGCATTACATGTAAATACATTACAACAACAGTAGGACACAGAAACAACAAGACCTTTTGTCAGTACAGAAAGTAACTTTGGTGTGTTTTGTAAGTGTGTGTTGTCAGAAAATACTACATTAAAAAAATATATTTATCTGCCACTCGAACACCACAACACAGCAGAAATGTATAATAAATATAAAGTCCACAGCATCTGCAGCGTGAAACATATGTAACAGTATGACTGTCAATTGGTGGCTGTATTAAAGCGCAATATTTAGGATATCTATTCAAGAAAATTATATATTAGATAACAATCAAAAAAATAAACAGGAGAATCACGGAGGAGAAACCACGGTCATTTGTGACATTAAACAAAGCTGACAACTAACAGACACAGAAAAACAAGGGAGCTAATTAAATAGACACACATGAAATTAGGACACTTATTAATCAGTAACCAATGAGACAAACAGGGGAATGAGATGAAACAAAGAAACACATGGGAAAACTGGGTACACTGAAGATTAACAGACAGTGAACACAGTGAAAAAAAATGTATGTATATATATATATATATATATATATATATATATATATATATATAAATGTAGCAGTAATTTTAATATATGTTCATTTTGTGTTATTGATGTAGTTCTTTTATGTGCATTGTGTAAGTGGTCTATATGTGCTGTGTTGTATTGCTCTCCTAAAATTTTAACTACTTATCTAAACATTTGGGACAAAAATACACATCATCAACAACACATGGCACCAAGTACATGTCTGGCAGGACTTGTGTATTACTTAGGTGTATTCCTGCCCAGATATGATCAAAAAGGTCAAGCTGAAACTTGTTAAAGTTTTGTCAGTAATTTTTTCATTTTCAAACACACCTGTAATAATAACAAATTGTTACATTACATTAAGGACATCGATGGAGTCAACAGATTTGCAACACGTTGCAAAGAAGTCATTTCCAATGCTCCACTAGACAGGTATGGAGAGCCGAATGTTTACTTCTGCAGAGGCCTTATCGAGCACCTCAACAAGTACCTTCTACCTTATTCTGGATTGTGGACCGGGATAATGCTAGGTTTGCCATCTTTAATCAATATATCCATTTTGGATACAAATCTTGCTTTGTTTTATTAAAATTAAACACATGGCTTTACTTAGGTGACCTTGGACGACATGGGACGGGACCACAATATGAGCAGTGCTCTAGGAAATACAACACCATCAGAAAGATTCCAAGACAAGTAATTATAATACATAATATACATAATATAATAGTAAATATTACATGACATGACTTTATTACTTGAATGCTTAATGTGTTTAACAGGTAAATTATTTGACAAATTGACCTTTTTTTTATACCTTTCTCAGAACATAACAGAGGACAACAGAACCCAGGGCATTATGGAAAAGAGCCAGTGGGATTTAAAACACATTCGATTTCCCTCTGGCCGCCTGACTAGGCTTGATGATTTTGTGGCCCGCTATCAAACTAGTCACACTGCTCTCCTGAAGGAGTATGAAGATTCCAAAAGAGTTTTTAGAAGAAAGGTTTTAATACTTTAATTAAGGTTTCATTGAAGGTGGCATGGGTAACAGTTTTTAAGTAAAAGTAAATATAAAGAAAATTACATTTTCTGTCATCACATTATATGTATTGGTATCTAAAGCAGTTCTCCAAAGTTATTGAAATTATAAATGACTTCTTCCATCAATACTTTACTTTATGCAGACATACAGAGTGGACCAAGAAAAGTGGAAAGAACGGCAGCAGAAAAAGAGGGGGAGATACGTTACACCACTCCGGAAGCCGTTTCATTTCAAGACATCGAACAAGAAGGTATACTGTAATTACAGCCAATCCGAATTAGTTTACTTCTCAGATATATAACAACAAAAGCCATTTTCACTACACACTACACAATCTTTACTTAATCTTAATATTATATGTGGTTTATCATTTTGTGTGTGGTACATACATTTTTTAGAGAAACTATTAATGTAAATTACAACTAGAACTTCTACAAAAAATGTAATTATTGTAAAATATTTTATTTTATATTTGTTTTAAATGTATTTAAAATAGGAAATTAAGAGACAAATGAAAGGAATTTAACATGAGGATCCTTAGTAAGGTGATTGGTTTTTAAATGCATTGTTGATAGGTTGACTCCTCAGTACCTGACGGTGCCACTGGGAAACAAAAGTCTTCACCACAGCCTAGTTCATCTCTACTGGGGGACCATGAAGACACGACATCGATAACCCCACAGCATCAAGTAAGAAGGCTTTTTAGTATCACAAGTTCTTACTAGTAACTTTTAAAGGTTATTATTTGAATGAACATTAAAAAGAAAGGATATAATTGTTTAAAAAAAGAGACAAGTTGAAACACATTCAACTTATGTTTAACAATGTGTCATTTTTTATTTAAATTTATGGCATGCAGCTCACCTCCTGGTGGAAAAGACAAGACACAGAGGTTGTGGTTTCTGTGATCCCAACCCAGAACATAGGGCAAACAGTTATTGTTCGTCACCGTGAGCTCCGTACCCTTCAACCGCACCGGTGGTTATATGGCGAGGTAGTATGCATTTCCTTCTCTTAAGTATTAAGTTATACTAACTGTAGTTAATTTTTTAAATTATAAATCTGTAGTTCTATATTAACACTTCATCTACCACTATTTGGTAAAATGGAAAGAAGAAAATTCAGGACAAAGATAGTTTCTTAATAGGTAATCAATAAATACAAAATAACATTAGCCTCGTTAAGAAGAACTGTAACAACGAACGATGACAAGTAATGAACAATTACTAAATAATCACCACATTAACTATTCTGAGATGTGACCACTTGTCTTTCTGTACTCTAACAATGGTCATAAAATGCATTGCTATTTACTTATTAACTGTGTATGAACTGCTAGTGATCTGATCCACTATTTTAAATTGAAACATATTTTTTTTTCACATTTAAATAAAGGCCCAGATCACTACTTGTTTTTGCATATTGACTACATAACACTCGGTCATTAGAAAACGACCATATTCAGAGTAAAAAATGTAATGTCTTATGTCTCAGACTCTCATAATTTTTCATAGTTACTTAATATTTCATAATGAGGTTGATGTAATTAATTAATTATTTATTACCTATAAATAAACTACATCAGTTCTAAGTTGACCAGTACTTACTGATTAGGTAAACTTGTTTTCACATTAGTTAATAGTAGCAGATAGCTGAAGTGTTTATGTAGTTTTACTCATTTGTCCTGCATTAATTCATGCACAGATACATATTAATGATGGACCATTATTGAGAAGTATAATTATAGACATATGGTTAGTTACATTGTGTTTGTTATGTCATGGTGTAAACATTGAAATATAGAAATGTTTGAATGTAACACCAAAATTACAAATAAAATCAAATTATATGTCCTTATGATTGGAACTGTAATACGTTTAATGTCTTCTTGAAATTGTATTTTTAGTTTATAATACAACTTCAAATAAATTAAAACATTTCTCCCACATTTCTTATTTAGATAATTGAAGGTCTGTTTCATCTTGCTGTCAATCAGCTGGAGACGGGGAACTCCATATACGTTCTCAATCACTACACAGCATGGGTGATTCTGCATGGGGAAAGCTTACAGCTTGTCCTGCACAGTTTGTCAAAGGTGAGCACAGTGATAACATGGACTATAGTGTGGATGTGCAATTTTGTGTGTTTGTGCAGGGACGTTATGTATGAAAAATTATAAATGATCTATTGCAGCACTACATACTGAATGTATCGAATGTGCCAGCTTTCCATATTGCTTTGAAAAACAAAATTTACTAATTATGGTTTACAGTGCAAAGGTAATTTTATCTAAATTCTTCATCAGGTCAACTTTGACAATTACCAGGCAATTATTTCATTTGTGAACATCAACAACGTCCACTGGAAACTTCTGGTGAGTAGCAGAATGATATCTATCTGTCATTATTTATTGTGTCTGGTGTATTATTAAAAGATGTATTGGTTGATTTCCCCCCTTATCATTTTCAGTACATACATGCTGTCAACCACACAGTGTACTTGATCGATCCTTCAAAAAATAGCACAGAGAAAGCTGATTCCATTCATGCTGCCGAAAAAATCAGGTATTCATTTTATAACTCATTAAATTCCTAAACCAAGGAGTGGACGTTGGTGGAGATACATATTTACTGATTATCTAAAAGGGTTACACAAAATATTAACCCAATAGCCTGGTAAAAAATTAAGGAAATTCACTATATCATATACTTTTCCCAAATTCCAAATTAAATGAATCACATCATAATTTATGGAGACATTACAAATGTTGTAAAGACATTCAATTACATTAAATTAATGGATTTATTTACATGCCATACCTTGTGATTTGGTTTAGTATAAACTTAATGAAATTAAGAGTTTAACCCTTGTGTTCTCCTCCCATCGACCATGCACTTGTTGTCCTCTCGGGTCAAAACTGACCCGGTCTGTTTTGCCAGTTTATAAAGCATGAAGTATAAATTATTACCCAATTCTGTGTTACATCTTCTAAGCAACTTCTTTCCAACCTATTACCACTAGTTTTACACTTTTTTTTTAAATATATGGTACAAAGAAACGCATTTATATAAAATATACCTAATTTCTGAGTTAAAAAAAAGCTGAAATTATGAATTATTTTGACTAACAGTTGAGATCAATGGGAACATATGTTGATGGGTTATCACAGACTGGTATAAGTCAAAGTTTAGTCAAGATACTGTTTTGAAACCATTTCAAGTTTTTTAATGGCAGCCAATAATCACACCTGGTGTGTTCCTGGGTAAAAATGGGCTTGTTCTGCTTTGCCTGTTTATAAAGCATAAAACAATTATAATTAATCACTCAATTCTGTGTTACAACTTTTATTCAACTTCATTCCAATTCATCTCAACTAGTTTTACACTTATTCGTTTCTATTTATGGTCAACAGACCTCATTTACATGAAATTATACCAACCTTCTGAGTAAAATGGGTTGAGATCTGTCGTGGTTGTGTGTATTTCCCTTGTTTGTTTTTTGCTTTTTCTGTATTTCCCCTTCGTTTATGTTCTGTGGTTTTTGTCTAGTGTTGTCAAGTTTCTGTATTTAGTTCTTTTCATGTTCTCTGTTAGTCCCTTCCCATTTCCTGTTTTATTTTGAAAGGTTGTCTGTCTGCCCTTGTGTTGTCTAGTTCTACTTCCTGTGTTTTCCCGCCTGTGTGATTACCTGATGTTTGCCACCTGTTCCCCAGCCCTTGTGTCACCTGCCTCTTGTTTCCTCGTTAGCCAGTTTATTTAGCCCCTGAGTTTCCTTTGTCCTTCGTCCGATCGTTTTGCTCCTGTGTCCCTCTGAGCCTGTGTCTGTTCTTGCCTGTTCTTGCCTGTTCTTGCCTGTCCAGTGAGTTTCCTGTTTTTTGTCCTTTATTCTGGATTTTTATTTTTCCCTGCCCCAGTCTGGATTCCTTGTTTTTGTCTGCTCCTTTTTTTGGATTACTCTGTTTGTTTGCACCCCGTTTTTGTTTTAATAAATCCACGAGCAGATCCTACCATCACCTGCCTGCCTGCCTCTCTCTCTGCATTTGGGTCCTTTAAATCCCCTACCCGTAACAAGATCATTATTTGTGTTTGGATTAATGGCTGGTATGTCACAATTATTATATTCCCAGGTTAAAATTAACTGGTGCAATTGTATTCACAAACAAAGGAGAGCTACCAAAATGGAAAAAAATAATTTACGGAAAATTGTCTCTTCTCCATTTAGGAAAAGACACATCAGAGGTGTTATAACAACAAGTTTACAAAGCTGTAGTTTGAAGTTGTGTCTGTATGTTTGTATTTGTGTGTGTGTGTGTGTGTGTGTGTGTGTGTGTGTACGCGTGTGTTTGTGTGCGCATATGTGTGTGTGCGCGTGTGTGTACGTGCACGCACATGTGTGTGTCTGTGTACATTTTTGTCAGGACAGCTCAATAGTGTGATATATTGCAGGTCTCAGCTGTTTGTGTGTGTGTGCGTGTTCATCTGCTGAAAAGAACAGTAGTGTGATCCACTATGCAACTCGTGTGTTTGTGTGTGTGTGTGTGTGCATGCATGTTCATGTGCTGAAAAGCACAATAGTGTGATCTTTTGCAGGTCTCAGCTACTGTGTGTGTACTGTATGTGTGTGTGTGTGTGTGTGTGTGTGTGTTCATCTCCTGAAAATCATAATGATCCATTGCCCAATTTCAGTATGTTGTGTTTGTGTGTGTGTGTGTGTGTGTGTGTGTGAATGCATGTGCGCGCACACGTTTGTTGTCTGTGTGTGTGTGTGTGTGTTTGGGTGCATTTCCATGTGCTGGAAAGCATAACAATGTGATCAATTACATGAGGTAGTTCTCAGCTGCTGTTTGTATGAATGTGTGTGTACATGTGCGTGGGGGTGTTTGTGTGTCTCTGCATGTGCATTCATGTATGTGTGTGTGTGTGTTCATCTGCTGTTGAGCGCAAAAGTGCCCCATTGCACCACCGGGTCAAAATTGACCCGAGAAGACCACAAGTGCATTAAAATTAAATAAAACACCCAAAATTCAATGAAAGTAGTGATCATTAATATTACTTGCGAAGAACATAATTGGGAACCACCCATGTTATTTTTGGTTAATTTGGTTGAAATATACCCATATTTCTGATAAAGAAACTTTGAAAACGGGTCAAATTTGACCCAAATACGACACAAAGGTTAAGAGAATTATTTTGGAGTACTTAGACTTTCACGATTAGAAGAAGAGTTATAAGTTTAGAATTTACTTATCATTTGAAAGCAAAGCTTTTTGTAATCTTTTCCTAATTAATACATATTCCTGTAATACATCACATACAGTGAGTACCTAAAGATGCGGAAAACATGCCATGGAAAAATGGAGTGGGTGGACATAAAATGGAAAGGAGTTCTGAAACATCCAGTCCAGCAGGATGCCAGTAGCTGTGGGGTCATTGTCACCTTGGTATGTGAAGTTTTGTAATATCTATCTCTTTTCTTTCATAAATTAAGTTGATGTTTGTTTCAATTCAATTTTATTTATAGTATCAAATCATAACAGTAGTTATCTCAAGACACTTTATAGATAGAGTAGGTCTAGACCACACTCTATAATTTACAAAGACCCAATAATTCCCGACATCCCAGGAATTCCCCCAAGAGAGTTTCAACAATTTACACGACACAATACAAAATAATTGGAATTTTGTAGTTAAGCTGGAGTCTGACACAGTCCACACAGTGTTTATAAATATTATTATTTGTTTAGATGGCAAGGGCAATAGTGAGGGCATTTCCAGCTGTTCCAGATTTACAGTTTGGAACATCCAAAAAGGAAATGGCACAAGAGCAGAAACTGATGGCTCTGCAGATACTGAAAGAATCAGGTTTGTAAAGCAAGTGTTTGTCTGTTGTGTGGAGGGATACAAAATAAAATGCAGCTTAACAGTTTAGACATTTTAGTCAGAATTCAAATGCACAATGCAGAAGTCTAGTGTAATGTAAAAACAGTAGTATAAAAAATATTTTATTAAATTAAACTTCAGTGAATTTGTAATTTGAATAAAAATATCTATTAATGCAGCTTCAGAGGGAAATAGATGGTTATAACAATAATTCAACAATTCAAAGAAAGAATTCACATTGGTTAAGATGTCTTCTGACGGTCAACACTAACAGCCAGGTTGTATATTATTGCATTAAAGCTACCACAAAATGTAGGGTTGCCAGAGTAGTATCAGCTAAGACAGACAGAATACGGCCTGTGAAGCCATGGTGGCCAGTAATTTTAGGACAAAATATGGTGAGCTACAACACAGAGCAGCTTACAGATGTTATAAAAATGGTTACTACAAAAAGCTGTAAAGATTATGATAAAATGGACAGTAACCAAAAATATTTTATATATTTAATATGTTATTAATAAAATAATTTTTCACCATAGTGTCGTTATTTAACGGCATTATGTAGAATTTAACAAGACAAAAAAAACACAGCAGCACAGTAATACTGATGCCACAGAAGGGTGTTCATAGTCTGTTGGCAATAGCTTCTAATGCACCACATGCAATCATAAACACAGAGGGTATCAACTGAAATTATAAATAAAGATGACATTGTCAGTGCAGGCAAAAGGAAAATTGATCACAGGTAATACATGCCAGTAATGCAAGGAAACAAGCTTGGCAAATAACAATAAAAGATTCCAGATGACTATGCAGAGGATTAAGGCATGGAAATATTGCAAGCAATGACACGTAATACATGTGATACATGAAATGAGACATAAACAGCAACACCATAGATATACTATTACATAAATAGGTTCACAAAAATGAAAGGGGTATAAATGGACAGTTTATAATACTAAAAATGATGTCTTGACACAAGTTACAGACATTGTTATTTTCATTCTACTTAATACAGTACAGTATTTTAAAACCTGGTTTAAAAGCAACATTTAGTAATTAGCTAAATATCTCGCTGGTTATATATATATATATATATATATAAATAAATGCAGTCTTTGCTGTATGTAATGTTGATATTGTAAGGTGGTTCCTTTAAACAGTGCATGGACATTGAACATTCAATTTGTGTTACCCATTTATTTATTTCTAATACTTTAGTGTTTGATGAGACCAATCACTGTTCCATGTGCGCACAGAAAGAGCCAATTGGAAGTAGGCAACATGTGACAAACTGGGTGAGTTTTTTGTTCACTTGTAAAAGGAGAATTGTAAAGTGAAAATGAGTAGCAATTTAAAATGTGGATCTGTGTATGTAGCAGCTCAGTGATATTTCTAACTTATTTTAGATCCAGTGTGACCGCTGCAAAAGGTGGTACCACGAAAAGTGCCTGGACATGACTCAGAAGAAGCTGAAATGGGCCAGAGTCAATGATTGGGACTGCATGTTGTGCTGTTAAATCTGTCGAGTTAAGAGAATTACTAAATTTATGTTATTTATCTTTTTATTTACATTATGCTATTGTCAATTTTGTTTTGTAAAATAATATTGCTGATTACATTGTGTTCATTTAAAGAGGTGTTCGCATATTCACTATAAAACATGTTAAGAGTTTTATATTATTTGTAAATAATTAAATAAAAAAATGTAAATGAGAAATCAATAACAGAATGTCTTGTACTTTTGTAAGTGAAGCTGTTAGATGGTGTCCTCCATTTGAGGTGAAATTTGTCTGTAGACAAAACAGCTAATATGTGAGTTTTGGGGGGCTCTTATTTTGTAAAGCAACATCAGAATGTCCTGAAACATTGTAGGTGACACCTTGAGAAGGTGTACTATCCATCTGAGGTGAAATTGGCTTGTGAAAGCTAGGACTTCTATTTCTATGATTTTTTGAATGTATGGACAAAACAGCTAATATATGAGTTTTGGGGGGCTCTTATTTTGTAAAGCAACATCAGAATGTCCTGAAATATTGTAGGTGACACCTTGAGAAGGTGTACTATCCATCAGAGGTGAAATTGGCTTGTGAAAGCTAGGACTTCTATTTCTATGATTTTTTGAATGTATGGACAAAACAGCTAATATATGAGTTTTGGGGGGCTCTTATTTTGTAAAGCAACATCAGAATGTCCTGAAATATTGTAGGTGACACCTTGAGAAGGTGTACCATCCATCTGAGGTGAAATTAGCCTGTGAAAGCTAGGACTTTTATTTTCATGATTTTTTGAATGTATGGACAAAACAGCGTATATGTGAGTTTTGGGGGGCTCTTATTTTGTAAAGCAACATCAGAATGTCCTGAAACATTGTAGTTGACACCTTGAGAAGGTGTACCATCCATCTGAGGTGAAATTGGCCTGTGAAAGCTAGGACTTCTATTTCTATGATTTTTTGAATGTATGGACAAAACAGCTAATATATGAGTTTTGGGGGGCTCTTATTTTGTAAAGCAACATCAGAATGTCCTGAAATATTGTAGGTGACACCTTGAGAAGGGGTACTATCCATCTGAGGTGAAATTGGCCTGTGAAAGCTAGGACTTTTATTTCTATGATTTTTTGAATGTGTAGACAAAACAGCGTATATGTGAGTTTTGGGGGGCTCTTATTTTTTAAAGCAACATCAGAATGTCCTGAAACATTGTAGGTGACACCTTGAGAAGGTGTACTATCCATCTGAGGTGAAATTGGCTTGTGAAAGCTAGGACTTCTATTTCTATGATTTTTTGAATGTATGGACAAAACAGCTAATATATGAGTTTTGGGGGGCTCTTATTTTGTAAAGCAACATCAGAATGTCCTGAAATATTGTAGGTGACACCTTGAGAAGGTGTACTATCCATCTGAGGTGAAATTGGCTTGTGAAAGCTAGGACTTCTATTTCTATGATTTTTTGAATGTATGGACAAAACAGCTAATATATGAGTTTTGGGGGGCTCTTATTTTGTAAAGCAACATCAGAATGTCCTGAAATATTGTAGGTGACACCTTGAGAAGGTGTACCATCCATCTGAGGTGAAATTAGCCTGTGAAAGCTAGGACTTTTATTTCTATGATTTTTTGAATGTGTAGACAAAACAGCGTATATGTGAGTTTTGGGGGGCTCTTATTTTGTAAAGCAACATCAGAATGTCCTGAAACATTGTAGGTGACACCTTGAGAAGGTGTTCCATCCATCTGAGGTGAAATTGGCCTGTGAAAGCTAGGACTTCTATTTCTATGATTTTTTGAATGTATGGACAAAACAGCTAATATATGAGTTTTGGGGGCTCTTATTTTGTAAAGCAACATCAGAATGTCCTGAAATATTGTAGGTGACACCTTGAGAAGGTGTACTATCCATCAGAGGTGAAATTGGCTTGTGAAAGCTAGGACTTCTATTTCTATGATTTTTTGAATGTATGGACAAAACAGCTAATATATGAGTTTTGGGGGGGCTCTTATTTTGTAAAGCAACATCAGAATGTCCTGAAATATTGTAGGTGACACCTTGAGAAGGTGTACCATCCATCTGAGGTGAAATTAGCCTGTGAAAGCTAGGACTTTTATTTTCATGATTTTTTGAATGTATGGACAAAACAGCGTATATGTGAGTTTTGGGGGGCTCTTATTTTGTAAAGCAACATCAGAATGTCCTGAAATATTGTAGGTGACACCTTGAGAAGGTGTACTATCCATCAGAGGTGAAATTGGCTTGTGAAAGCTAGGACTTCTATTTCTATGATTTTTTGAATGTATGGACAAAACAGCTAATATATGAGTTTTGGGGGGCTCTTATTTTGTAAAGCAACATCAGAATGTCCTGAAATATTGTAGGTGACACCTTGAGAAGGTGTACCATCCATCTGAGGTGAAATTAGCCTGTGAAAGCTAGGACTTTTATTTCTATGATTTTTTGAATGTGTAGACAAAACCGCGTATATGTGAGTTTTGGGGGGCTCTTATTTTTTAAAGCAACATCAGAATGTCCTGAAACATTGTAGGTGACACCTTGAGAAGGTGTACTATCCATCTGAGGTGAAATTGGCTTGTGAAAGCTAGGACTTCTATTTCTATGATTTTTTGAATGTATGGACAAAACAGCTAATATATGAGTTTTGGGGGGGCTCTTATTTTGTAAAGCAACATCAGAATGTCCTGAAATATTGTAGGTGACACCTTGAGAAGGTGTACCATCCATCTGAGGTGAAATTAGCCTGTGAAAGCTAGGACTTTTATTTTCATGATTTTTTGAATGTATGGACAAAACAGCGTATATGTGAGTTTTGGGGGGCTCTTATTTTGTAAAGCAACATCAGAATGTCCTGAAATATTGTAGGTGACACCTTGAGAAGGTGTACTATCCATCAGAGGTGAAATTGGCTTGTGAAAGCTAGGACTTCTATTTCTATGATTTTTTGAATGTATGGACAAAACAGCTAATATATGAGTTTTGGGGGGCTCTTATTTTGTAAAGCAACATCAGAATGTCCTGAAATATTGTAGGTGACACCTTGAGAAGGTGTACCATCCATCTGAGGTGAAATTAGCCTGTGAAAGCTAGGACTTTTATTTCTATGATTTTTTGAATGTGTAGACAAAACAGCGTATATGTGAGTTTTGGGGGGCTCTTATTTTTTAAAGCAACATCAGAATGTCCTGAAACATTGTAGGTGACACCTTGAGAAGGTGTACTATCCATCTGAGGTGAAATTGGCTTGTGAAAGCTAGGACTTCTATTTCTATGATTTTTTGAATGTATGGACAAAACAGCTAATATATGAGTTTTGGGGGGCTCTTATTTTGTAAAGCAACATCAGAATGTCCTGAAATATTGTAGGTGACACCTTGAGAAGGTGTACTATCCATCAGAGGTGAAATTGGCTTGTGAAAGCTAGGACTTCTATTTCTATGATTTTTTGAATGTATGGACAAAACAGCTAATATATGAGTTTTGGGGGGCTCTTATTTTGTAAAGCAACATCAGAATGTCCTGAAATATTGTAGGTGACACCTTGAGAAGGTGTACCATCCATCTGAGGTGAAATTAGCCTGTGAAAGCTAGGACTTTTATTTTCATGATTTTTTGAATGTATGGACAAAACAGCGTATATGTGAGTTTTGGGGGGCTCTTATTTTGTAAAGCAACATCAGAATGTCCTGAAACATTGTAGTTGACACCTTGAGAAGGTGTACCATCCATCTGAGGTGAAATTGGCCTGTGAAAGCTAGGACTTCTATTTCTATGATTTTTTGAATGTATGGACAAAACAGCTAATATATGAGTTTTGGGGGGCTCTTATTTTGTAAAGCAACATCAGAATGTCCTGAAATATTTTAGGTGACACCTTGAGAAGGTGTACCATCCATCTGAGGTGAAATTAGCCTGTGAAAGCTAGGACTTTTATTTCTATGATTTTTTGAATGTGTAGACAAAACAGCGTATTTGTGAGTTTTGGGGGGCTCTTATTTTTTAAAGCAACATCAGAATGTCCTGAAACATTGTAGGTGACACCTTGAGAAGGTGTACTATCCATCTGAGGTGAAATTGGCTTGTGAAAGCTAGGACTTCTATTTCTATGATTTTTTGAATGTATGGACAAAACAGCTAATATATGAGTTTTGGGGGGCTCTTATTTTGTAAAGCAACATCAGAATGTCCTGAAATATTGTAGGTGACACCTTGAGAAGGTGTACTATCCATCTGAGGTGAAATTAGCTTGTGAAAGCTAGGACTTCTATTTCTATGATTTTTTGAATGTATGGACAAAACAGCTAATATATGAGTTTTGGGGGGCTCTTATTTTGTAAAGCAACATCAGAATGTCTTGAAATATTGTAGGTGACACCTTGAGAAGGTGTACTATCCATCTGAGGTGAAATTGGCTTGTGAAAGCTAGGACTTCTATTTCTATGATTTTTTGAATGTATGGACAAAACAGCTAATATATGAGTTTTGGGGGGCTCTTATTTTGTAAAGCAACATCAGAATGTCCTGAAATATTGTAGGTGACACCTTGAGAAGGTTTACTATCCATCAGAGGTGAAATTGGCTTGTGAAAGCTAGGACTTCTATTTCTATGATTTTTTGAATGTATGGACAAAACAGCGTATATGTGAGTTTTGGGGGGCTCTTATTTTGTAAAGCAACATCAGAATGTCCTGAAACATTGTAGTTGACACCTTGAGAAGGTGTACCATCCATCTGAGGTGAAATTGGCCTGTGAAAGCTAGGACTTCTATTTCTATGATTTTTTGAATGTATGGACAAAACAGCTAATATATGAGTTTTGGGGGGCTCTTATTTTGTAAAGCAACATCAGAATGTCCTGAAATATTGTAGGTGACACCTTGAGAAGGGGTACTATCCATCTGAGGTGAAATTGGCCTGTGAAAGCTAGGACTTTTATTTCTATGATTTTTTGAATGTGTAGACAAAACAGCGTATATGTGAGTTTTGGGGGGCTCTTATTTTGTAAAGCAACATCAGAATGTCCTGAAATATTGTAGGTGACACCTTGAGAAGGTGTACCATCCATCTGAGGTGAAATTAGCTTGTGAAAGCTAGGACTTTTATTTTCATGATTTTTTGAATGTATGGACAAAACAGCGTATATGTGAGTTTTGGGGGGCTCTTATTTTGTAAAGCAACATCAGAATGTCCTGAAACATTGTAGTTGACACCTTGAGAAGGTGTACTATCCATCTGAGGTGAAATTGGCCTGTGAAAGCTAGGACTTTTATTTTTAGGATTTTCTGAATATATGGACAAAACAGCTAATTTATGAGTTTTGGGGGGGCTCTTATTTTGGAATTCAGCATATCATGCAGTTCTGACGGTCTCACCGTAATAGCAATTGTATACGCGCACCGGGAAATATAGGGGCGGCTAGTTTGACTGCTCATTTCTAAGTGGAGGATGGCTTGACCGCAGTCTCAGCTATCACCGGAAAAGTGCTTCTTTTTATTTTTTATTTTTTTATTTAACAAAATACATACAACCAAATCAGGTACAATGTAAAATCTTACTACGAACCTATAGGCTAGTGCATATCTTAGAAGATATATATACAAAAGAACAGAAGGGTCATGATATACATGGCAAAAAAAGAAAGAAAAAAGCACAAATTTAAAAGAAAATAAATCATAAGGGCAATTATTCAATACGAATGTTTATGAAAGAAGCCAGTTTCACTGCATTCTTGTTATTAATCAATAATAAAGATTTATAAAAAAGATTCAACTCATTCCTCCAATGAGTAATATTAGGATTTATCTTGAAAAAACGACATTTATGTATGAAATGTAGGAAAAGTGCTTTTTCACTGGTCTCCGTCCAGAGCAACGGGATCTGTTGGTCCACTTCTTTAACTGTCTATGGCTGGTATGAAGAGAGAGAGAGCGCGCGTCAACAGCAAAGTGTACATGTTGAAAAAAGAATTGCTGGAGTAGATATGATTAATACAAGAATAAAATAAAGAATGAATGAAACCTACATGTTGTGATTCTGAATTTTCAGTGACTGGAGACAGGGCTTTAACATTAAATCTTTAGCAGAATAAAGAGATTTATACCCCTTCGATAGCTCAGTTGGTAGAGCGGAGGACTGTAGGTGTTAATAGTAGTGATCCTTAGGTCGCTGGTTCAAATCCGGCTCGAAGGAGGTGATGTTTTTGCTATACCAGTCTATGATGTTTTCACTTTGAGCTGCAAAGGATTGCGCCTCGTTTTATAAATGACAACGCTACCCTGTGCTCCAAAAATATCTGCTCTTCCACGATAATAATAATATTTCTTAATAACAATACTTTAAATATCAACAAATGCTCTGCACCAATAGATGTACTAGTCACTGCATGCTTCGGTTAGTTAGTAGGTTACAGTGTTAACAGTGTAAGTATTCAGTCGTAAATCTCGTGGAAAACAACGCCTGGGTTATTATGAATCATATAACATTGTGATTGTGGTGCCCAACTGTTTTTACTGTAATTAACATTAAATCACTGGGGCTAGGTACCACAAACGTGGATTTAATCCCTGAATCCTTAAAAAGTTATGCAAGACAAATATTGGTTTGAAACACATGCTACGCTTTAATGTTTTATATTAATGACGGAAGCGTGAAAGTCCTCAAAACATTTGTAATAAGGGGCTTTCCAACCAAATAGTACTGGAACAAGTCTCCTGAAGAGAAACGGGTATCTCTCTCTCTTTCTCTCTCTCTCTTTCTCTCTCTCTCTCTCTCTCTGCCGTGTGTGTGTGTGTGTGTGTGTGTGTGTGTGTGTGTGTGTGTGTGTGTGTGTGTGTGTGTGTGTGTGTGTGTGTGTGTGTGTGTGTGTGTGTGTGACAGCGGACCAGCAAGGTTGTCAAGCCCAGGCGCTTGTGGAGTTTAATGCGAAAAAGGCAGTTAACCACAGGGTCCCCTTAATCTTATGATGGACGTGTTGTGATATTTAAAGGTCCAATATGTAATATATGTACTGTAATAAATCCGAAAATGACACCAATGCCTCATCAGATATTAAAGAGATACTTCACCGATTTAGCATTCAGCTTTGTATCAGTAGAAACCCGGTAGTATTTCTGAATGACCGTGCGTCCCTCCCTCATGTCCCCCTGAGACAGGAGATCTCTGCATTGGGGGGTCTGGAAAAAATCTTCCGATGACGTAAAATGACGATTTTCGGAAGATTTTTGGCCAGAGGCAAAAGACTACAGCCAGTAGTAGGAGCTACTTCCGCATGTTTTCAACCCGCCCATCACCCGAAGCGAGCCGATCTCAGCCGAAAAAAAACGAAATGTCAGCCATCTTGAATCCTCGCTAAACAGGGCTCTCTGAACTCAGCAGCACACTTTTACAGCAATTATGTGCATTCAAACTACCGCACGTGTACCACCGGGATACATCGGTACAGATCGGAGAATATGTAGGAAACGTTATTACAGACGGAATAATCGGCACACTACGAGAGCTTCGCCTGCATGGAGACCAGCACGGAGACCAGCACGGGGACCAGCACGGGGACTAGCGGTCTCGCTCGATGCCACGAGCCGGGTAGGGGACCTCCTCATCGGCTAGGTGGGAAGCTAACGCTAGCCGGCCACCTGTCCCGTCAATCCTGCTTGCAAGTGTCCGTTCATTAAACAACAAACTGGACGACATCCAACTTCAACGATGCTCCCAACACGAGTTCAGAAACTGTGTTTTTTGTTCTTGTGGAAACATGGCTGAACAACAGCGTACCAGACATAGTGCCAGGACTGCTAGCCCTCCGACGATCCGAGCTAGAGATGCTCTGTCACTGGGTAAAAGACCCGTGAAGGTGAGCTGTGTTAACACGGATTGGTGCAGAAATGGGGTGATTTGTATCCAACTAACTGCTAACCGCTGGAGTTTGTGACTGTCCATTCGACATCCCACGCTAATTCACGGCTGTGTTTATACTCGGTGTTTACAGCCCACCAAGCCTAATGCTAGTATGCTTAGCTGAACGTTACGGAGTTATGTGTGTGTGCACTAAATGTAGCCTGTTTCGTATGTTGTTTTTATATAATGTCGTTTTTATATATTTTAAACGTGTAACACCACTTGTGCCACGATGAAACGTTGTTTCGTGTATATGGTTGAAATAACAATTAAACACATTGAGTTGAGTTGAATGCCTCTGTCTGTCTGTCTGTCTGTCAAGCGGTAGGCGTGGCTTGGGAGTGGACTCAAAGCAGCGAAGCAAAGTGCATTCTGGGATTTGGTGTCTTTCATCCATATGAGCCAAAAACACATTTTCTGGCTTTTCTCGGCCTAGAAGGCACCAATTTAAAAAAAAATTCACATTTCTGCTACATAAGTGACCCAATTTAAATATATATTCAGCATTCCAGCGGTGAAATATCCCTTTAAGGAAACATGTTAGGCTGAAATACTATCTTTTCTGACAACAATGCTAAAGTCTAAACAGGTAAACCCAGCGCTCTACAGCTGTAACGTTAGCACAGCCATGAAAGCAGCAAACAAACGAACAGGATCAACTGAGATAGATTCTACCCAACATTAAAAAACAGCATGTTTCTAACAGTTGCTTGACCAGAGACGTAACAAACCCCAGGTTAATATTGGAGATGTATTTGAAAGATGGAGACAGCTTACAGCCTAAAAGGACGCTGAGTTGGCTAATTTCCTCCTGAACAGGTAAGCATTAGCTTCAGGCTAATTTATCACAGCTACTAGGGACAAGCACTTTATGTAATTTCAACATTTGTGTACTGACATTGAATTATATATCTAGAAACATGAGTTGGTTACTTGCAAAAACAATTGAGACTCAGCCAGTAACTGGTCCTGGCTAACGCCACCATGCTAACCCTGCTATCTAGCTAACGTTACTGGAGGACCATAGCTGGCCACGGCTGTTTACAACGCCGTAGCTTGCCGTAGGTGAGTTATTTTAAGCCAAGAGGGGGGGCTGTAAATCCAGAAGAGAAGACCGTGAGTTTGCAGTGTGTTTAGCGATTGTTGCCGTACTTCTAAGACAATAAAGTGTGTATTTCAGTCGGGTGGAAAAGGGACAAGGTAGTGTTATTTTTAGTGGTTCCTATCGTAATTCTAAGCCGAAAAAGTGTGTCTGTCAGTTGGATACAGAGCTCTGCGTGAGCATGGGCTTCTATGACTGTCAATATAGCGAGTATCTAACGTTAGCTACTCCGCTGTGCTGTGAAGTATGTCTGGCTATGTGAGACAAGCATTGTTGTGGATGCTGCGCGGACTCAGCCTGGCAACCTCCATGAACTTCGAGTCTGGGGAGGAGGGGCAGGGGAGATGACTCTCTCCAGTATTTTGAATTTGAACTGCAGTAACTATTTTTAACACTAGCTGTCAGTATTACATATCGGACCTTTAAACAAACAATCCGTCAACGGCGAAATAAAAGCCTCTTATTTACGAGACCGGTCTGAGAGACCTCCAGCTTACAGCGGGGCGTCCCAGCATGGCTGGCCGGCCGGCGAGCAAGCGATCCCGGCTGCCACCAGCTGGCTGTTCCGTCACTTTATGGAGCTTCTCAACTCCGAAAACTTTGAAACGAATTGTCAATTCTGCAACAATTTTCGGAAGATTGCCTATATTTGAAATCTAAACAGTTCATTTCTCGCCTAAAACGTTGTCAGAAGTGAATTTAATGATGAATAAGATGGTGAAAATTGTTTAAAAATGTCCCGTTGTTGCTCTGTCTGCAAGTTCCGGGTTGGCAGTGGGCGTGACTTATAAATTCGACCAATCAAGTAAACCTAGGAAAAGGGAAAAGACACTGCTCTGGAGTAGGAGCTGAAAGAGTACAGTACTGTGGCCAGATGGACTTAAAAATCCCCAAATTTGTCCTGTTGGAACACAACGAAAAAAAGTGTTCTAGGAACGTTAAGTTCTAGGGACTGCAAAAATTCCTCCGGTCGGAAAGCCCCAATAGACAACGTTAAAAATGTTGTTCCCTGACCGGGAATCAAACCCGCAGCGCTGAGAGCGCCAAATCCTAACCACTAGACCACTGGGGAGAAACAGGAAAGTGTGATTTCTAGCAAGTTTTATTGTCCATAATGTTTTGTTTTGATTTTGATTGACCCAAATAAAGGCAGCTTTATTTGTATAGCACATTTCAGCAACAGGGCAATTTAAAGTGCTTTACATAAAAACGATTAAAATATGAGAATAAAAGTTACAGTGCAGTATAAGAAATTAAACATTAAAGAGCAGTTAAAAACAGTTAAAAATATAAAAGCACAACAATTAAACATTAAAGAGCAGTTAAAAACAGTTAAAAATATAAAAGCAGATAAAATACGAGATTTTATGTTGCCGTCGCTCTATACACGTAATCCACCTGCAATCCTTGCCGTTCCCAGAGCGGGCCGGTCCCACCGGTCTTACTTTCTAATTCTCTTTATATGCTTATATAGATTTTCATACAGTTTCAACAATACAACTTAAGTATAAGAAATGAACAATTATTTAGTGAAAGGCAACATCAAAAAGAAAGGTCTTCAGCTTTGATTTAAAAGAACTGAGAGTTGCAGCGGACCTGCAGTTTTCTGGAAGTTTGTTCCAGATATGTGGAGCATAGAAACTAAATGCTGCTTCTCCCTGTTTAGTTCTGACCCTGGGGATAGAAAGCAGACCTGTCCCAGACCACCTGAGAGGTCTGGGTGGTTCATAGTTTACTAGCAGGTCAGAAATGTATTTTGGACCTAAACCGTTTAGTTATTTATAAACTAGCAAAAGTATTTTGAAATCAATGTAAAGACTTCAGAACTGGAGTGATGTGATCCACTTTCTTGGTCTTAGTGAGGACTCGAGCAGCAGCGTTCTGAATCAGCTGCAGCTGTCTGATTGATTTTTTAGGGAGACCTGTAAAGACACCGTTACAGTAGTCCAGTCTACTGAAGATAAGAAAAACATGGACAAGTTTTTCCAAATCCTGCTGAGACATAAGTCCCTTTACCCTTGATATATTCTTAAGGTGGTAATAGGCTGACTTTGTAATTGTTTTAATGTGGCTGTTGAAATTCAATAAAATGTTTCAATTCAATTCAATTTTATTTATAGTATAAATCATAACAAGAGTTATCTCAAGACACTTTACAGATAGAGTAGGTCTAGACCACACCCTATAATTTACAAAGACCCAGCAATTCCCGACATTCCAGGAATTCCCTCAAGAGCAAGCATCAATGCAACAGTGGCAAGGAAAACTCCCTTTTAGGAAGAAACCTGGGACAGACCCAGGCTCTTGGTAGGTGGTGGCTGACGCAGCCGGATGGGGGCAATAACAGTCACAGAACAGATAATGAAACAGAATTGTGAAATTGTGGTTGTAGGAGCGTAGCAGGGGACAGCATGGCATAGCAGGGAATTGCGGCAGAATCACAGCCACAGCTGGAACCATGATTTTGGTGCCATCCTAATCCCGGGACATCATCCTGGGTGAAAAGAAACAAAGACTCCGGGGAGCAAGCTCCCAGAGCTAGGTAAGTAACACGCATTTCTGGGACATGGATGCACAGAAATGGGAAGAGAGAGGAGAGAGAAGCTCAGTGTGTCAAAGGAAGTCCCCCAGCAGTCTAAAACTAAAACAGTATAACTAAGAGAGACAGGTTAAAGAGAGGAGCCTGGTCAGGCTTTGAACTCTCCCCTCCCGGATCGGGTTGTATCGGCCTGCCTCCCTCTACTTTGATTATGTCATTGATTATATGATAGATGAATCTAACGACTATGAAGAGAAGCAGGTTGGCCGGGTTAGGCGGACGCTGCAACTCCTCACTCCGTAACTATAAGCTTTATCGAAGAGGAGAGTTTTAAGCTTACTCTTAAATGTGGTGACAGTGTCTGCCCCTTGGACCGAGACTGGGAGCTGGTTCCACAGGAGAAGAGCCTGATAGCTGAAGGCTCTGGTTCCCATTTTTTTTCTAGAGACTCTAGGAATCACAAGTAACTCGGCATTCTGGGAGCGCAATGCTCTAGTGGGACAATAAGGTACTATGAGCTCTAAGATATGATGGTGCTTGACCGAAATTTAGGTCTGAGTCCATAATTACACCAAGATTTCTGGCTTTGTTGTTTTTAATATTGTCGTTTGAAGCTGAGCGCTGACTTTTAATCCTTCCTCTTTTGCTCCAAAAACAACCACCTCAGTTTTTTCTTCATTTAATTTAAGAAAGTTCTGGCACATCCAGTCGTTAATTTGTTCAATGCACTTAGTCAGTGTTTGTATTGGACTATAGTCTCCTGGCGATAAGGTTATGTAAATTTGTGTGTCGTCTGCATAGCTATGGTAACTTATTTTGTTGTTTTCCATAATCTGAGCCAGTGGAAGCATGTAGATGTTAAACAGAAGAGCCCCCAGAACGGAGCCTTGGGGAACTCCACACGTCATATTTGTATGCTCAGATGTATAATTACCTATAGATACAAAGTAGTCCCTATTCTTTAAATAGGATTCAAACCAGTTTAGGACTGAGCCAGAAAGGCCAACCCAGTTTTCTAATCGGTGTAGTAATATGTCATGGTCGACCGTGTCAAATGCAGCACTGAGATCAAGCAGTTTTGCCACTATCTGTGTTTAAGTGGATATCATTAAATACTTTAACAAGAGCTGTCTCAGTGCTGTGGTGTGGTCGAAAACCCGACTGGAAGGCATCAAAACCATTGTTTAGTGACAAGAAAAGGTTGAGTTGTTGAAAAACCGCTTTTTCAATGATTTTACTTAAGAATGGAAGGTTAGATATCGGCCTATAGTTGCTCATTAGTGCCGTGTCTAGACTGTTCTTTTTTAAGAGTGGCTTGATGACTGCAGTTTTCAGGGCCTGTGGGAAGATACCTGAGAGTAGAGACATGTTTACAATCTGTAAAAGATCAGAAGACATACAATTTGAAACATTTTTGAAAAGGCCCATTGGTAGAATATCAAGGCAACAGGAGGAGGTTTTCAGATGTTGTATATAATTGTGGTAAAAGTGGTTTTTATGGTTGATCGTATGAAATTGTGTGATATTGGAATTTGTTTTGCCTGGACAGTGTGACAACACATATCCCGTAGTTGATATGGAGGCACTGACAGTCTAATTTTCTGAATTTTGTCTTCGAAAAAGGAGGCAAAATCATTGCAGGGCTTGGTTGATAAAGGGGCCAGCTGGAACTGCTGGCCCTCAAATGGGCAGTCACAGAAAGGTTTAAAGATTATCTGTGGTGCAGAATTCACTATTTTTACAGAAAACAACCCTTTGGTGCACCTTGAAACAGCCCGGCTTAGAGCAGTGGGACAATGATGGGTGGCCCAACTGTGGAATTTCAAGTACACCATCAAATACCGCTCAGGTACACAAAACAGAAATGTTGATGCTTTGTCTAGATTGCCTGAACAAAAGAGGGGTACGCCGTCAATGCACCTGGTCATGGTTGAAGGAGACAGAAAATGAAGTAGTCCCACACCTCCGCCCTCACTCCCCTGAGGTGTGCCTGGTGTGTCCCCCCTCAGACACTTCAAGCACCCTGCAGGTGAGATCTTCTTTGGACCTCTACAGTTTGCCTACCAGCCTCTTCTGGGAGTGGATGATGCTGTCATCTATCAGCTGCAGTAAGTTCATTTGCACCTATGGCGTTGGCGATGGTGAGAATCATGTATTTTAATTTCTCCACTGCATTCAACACCATCCAGCCACTGCTACTAGGTGAGAAGCTGCAGCTGATGGGTGTCGGTGCGTCCACAGTCTCCTGGATCACTGACTACCTGACAGACAGACAGACCACAGTTGGTCCATCTGGACAGTGTTCTTTCTGATGTGGGGATGAGTGGTACAGGGGCTCCACAGGGGACTGTGCTGTCTCCTTTTCTGTTCACTTTATACACCACAGACTTCCAGTACAACTCAGAGTCATGTCACTTACAGAAGTTTTCTGATGACTCTGCAGTTGTTGGGTGTATAAAGGATGAACAGGAGGGATGTTCAGAGCACTGGCGGACAACTGAAATCAATAAATTATATCTTATCTAATCTATTTTAATCTTTGTCTTCTCTTTCCCGGTGAGGATGTCCCAAAGATGGTGCAGTAAACTGTAAATGAAAAAAAGGTTGGGGAACTTTCCAGAAGGAAGTCCCATGTATTTCTCTGCTGTTCTGCTGAAGGCTATCTTGATAACTGTGTCCTTGACTGAGTCAACCTATCAAGTAATTGCCTTATATAGTCAGAGTTGTAGGAACAATATAATATCCTTCCTTAATGTTGCAATCTTTGAGTCAGATATTCTTTTATTTTGATGTCTGTAAGTTAATATTAAATGGATGTGTTAGATTGGAGAGGGAGTGAGCGAGTAGTGATGCATAATATGCTCTTGTATATTTCACGGCTTTACAAACCCTTGAGATGCTTGAAACAAGTGCATTATCGTCTGCTGTATTAAATGGAAAATGCAAAGCATAATTCAATTACAGAACATGATATTATTTATTTCTTAAGTAAAGATAGAAATAAGATATCAGCTTGTAATACTCAAGTAACTTTAATACTCTCCAACTCTGGGCTAAATCTGTATTTCTTTTCAAATTATTTTACTGTTCACTCCCATTAACCAATACCCCATACCAAGTAACATTACAATTGGGCAAACGTGCTTTTTACTTAATTTAAATGGAGATTGCTGCTGTTTTGGAAACTATGATCAAAATTGTCTTTATTTCAGTTAAAAACAATATGCTGAAAATGGCCCTTGTTTGGTTGCCATTGTCAATTGCTCACTGAAATCTTTGGAGCAGTTTGGACAGCATTGGATATTCCTCTGTGAATGAAACAAACAAAAAACGGAAAAAAGGTTGAGCAACAAAAAGTGCTGCCATAACACTGGCTTATCTGTTTCTACCTTTCACATTAGAGGTCCATCTTAAATTCACTCAGCATTTTGCTAAGAGGAAACTAAATCAAAAGGCATTTTTGCTGAAACTAGATCGTATAGACACTATATCGTATTAAGTTGCTGTAAGCTGAAGATTCTTCCTTCTCACTCAGACTCACCCTCTATGCTCACCCTTGGTATAGTTGTTCGAATGTGCTGCTAACTTATAGCCTAACACTAATAACATTACCCCGTGAATCAAATCCATACATCAATGTTAACTGTTAAGCCACTGAGCCTGTTTCGAATTTAACACCTCTACTAAAGTGTTACATACGTCATTATCAACATGCAATATCCTTGACAAAAAAGACAACTCTTAAATGTAGTTTAGGGAAAAAAAGTATTTGCCCTGCCTTCCACCTTTTCCATTGCCCCCTCTGTCTCTCTCTGCACGCACACACACTCTAACACACGGAGCTGAATCCGTCTCTGTGAGTCAGTCTCTGCACTCTGCAGATAATTGCCATGTCTGTCAGGTAAATGTAGTGGTACAATGTTTTTCTCTGAAGTAGGAGTACCTACACAGTAAGTCAGTAGTAGGCTATAGGACCTACACAGTGTGGTTGCTAAGTGCTTTTGGGTCCTTCTGTAAGTAATTTTGGGGTAAAATGGTTCTGGAGAATGCTTCAAGCAGCAATACCACAGGCCAAGTAATCGACCCGTTTCAAACAGACACATTTGGAACGAGCACTATACTAGTATAAATAAACTTTACTTACTTACTTTATACTGAATCGACACCTCTGTCTTAATGTATGTCTCCTTTTCAAGTTATAGCCAATTCTTCCTGCACATCCATAGAAGGTTTGAGATTTCATAATTCCAGTTTAAGCAAATGGACTGTATTTATATAGCGCTTTTCCAGTCTTAAGGACTGCTAAGAGCGCTTTAATGTACCATTCACTCACATTCACACGCTGTGGCTGAGGCTGCCGTACAAGGAGCCACCTGCTCATCAGATAAACATTCACAGCGCAGCATCGGGGGTAACTCAGGGTTCAGTGTCTTGGCCAAGGACACTTTGACATGGGTCCGATTGGCAGGCGACCACTCTACCACTGAGCCACAGCCGGCAACCATTCTACTATTGAGCCACAGCTGCCCAAGTAGGTAAGCAAGTAGTAAGCAGTAGGTTTAACAGTGTATACCATCAATAAAACATTTACTGGATCATTTCACGACTTTATTGACTCAATAAGATTGATTATTACACCACCTTGATGGGAATTGATGGGAAAACAGTCCTGTCTTCCTGCAACACAACTCAATACTGAAAGCAAAGTCCACAAGTTTTATTGTCAACTCTGTCACAAGGAGATTAATCAATGTGATTCAGTGTGCATATATATATCGGACAGAGACTCCTGTCATCACTCACCTGTCTGGTACCTGAAGAACACTTCACATTTACCTGACCGCTGCTTCTCTCTGTAAGTCGTCGTGCTTCAACGTTGCTTTTTTGCCTTCATATCTTTCTCTTACCTTTCAATGCTTCTAGTTTTCAGATCTGTAAGCATCCACCTCCCTCCAGACATTCATCAGCTTTCATCATGAAGATTCTGCTGGTCCTCTCTGTTCTCCTCTGTGCTGCTCTGTCCATCAGGGCTGCAACAGGTGAGACATACAGTAATACTGCTTTTAATCTGGGATTATTGTCATTATATCTCATTGTTGTTTTATCGTTGTATTTGGTATATCTGTACTGTTTTTTGGTTTCTGTTTTGTTTTTGTATGTACAGGGCCGTGGAGTACATTTTAAAGCACTATATACAATACATGTGTTACTGTTACACTCAAATACTTGTACCATTTCCATAACACATTTTAGACTATTGTGAAATGTAGATGATACATTGAAACATATTTATAAGGACATACTGATGCCAGTCTGATGTAGGTTACTGTAAAAATCTACATCAACTATCTTTGCCGTTCTTCCCCCTCAGTTGTTCCAGCTGAAGCTGCTGCAGTTCCACAGGAAAACAAACCTGCTCCAGATTCAGGTACTGGCTTTTTGTTTTAAACTTTTATGGTTGATCAGTCAGATTACAGACCAGCATGTCTCAATGTATTTTTCTCAAACCGCCACAGTTAAATGTCTGCCGCCACGCCACGGTGTCAATGTTGATTGTCGGAGAATATCGCGGACACGCGCTTCACAGGTAGAGCACAAACCCAGCCCCCCCTCTCTATTCACATGCCGGGATTCTTGCCTGCGCGCCACACACACGCAGCCGCGTTAACGTTACCGCACACACACATCTAAAACACGCGCAGCACCTGACTGGGAACGATACCGAGGATTACCAACGGCCGCTGGGGGGGCAGATGAACGCTAGTCTCGTCACTGTAAGTAGGTTACGATAAAACCTTCGTGAGTAAAAAGTCAATACTTATCAATGCACTCACCTGTATAGACCGGCATAAACATGTAGGAAGAGATATTTTAATCTGCTCTGTCTGCTCTCGTCCACCAAACACAGCTCTACTCTGCAAAAAGCTAAAACAAATAAAGCTGTTGGTTGTAGTCTTAGCTTAGCTTGGCGGGATCTAGAAATTTGGACAAATTCTTATAAACTGAACTGCTGGCTGAGCGAACCGTCCTCTCTCCTGGAGGTAAAGCTATGGATGTATTATAAGACCAAAACAGATACATGTGGCTACTTAATATGCACGTGAATGACGCGTTCTTCATTCTTGATGATGATGCTGGTTGTATTATTTTGCAACAGCATCATTTCATTGCAAATGAAGCATACAGTATGAATGGTAGCCTGCTTATCAGTCCATTCATCATTAAAGGCTTTTCTACATCAATTTTCCCTTCAGCCTCTTTGACTGTGACTTGTTTACCTGACAACAGACTTTCTTTCTGCAAACATTTCCTGCATACTACAACCATGTTTCCTTAATCACAGACTATAACAACCACTCAGTGAACTGCCTCCTAGTCTGAGATCTTTTCTAGTTAAAGAGCCAGTTATCATTATGGAGTCCATGGTTTTGAGGAGTTTGCTCACAATAATGTACTGTAAAAAAATAGCATTAATTCAGTAAGAAAGTGAACATTTTGAACGATAATAGGCATATTAGGTATACATTAATTTTATTTTCTTTATTTGAAAGTCCGGCCTTGGAGTGTCGGGGGGGGGGGGGGGGGGGGGGAGGGGGGTTGACATACCTGCCACCACGGCTAAGAAAAATCCTAGGGGAAACACTGTCATTCAGTTGGTTTTTAGTTTATATAAGTTAAAAAGTAGCACTATGGAGATAGGTGTGGCAATGCGAGACTAGTTTAAAAGTAACATTATAGAACATCTTACTGCAAAGGTTACCTCACAATAAGTGTGAGGTGTGCTTTCAGGTGTCTCTTCAAGTTTGTAATATTCTTTCAGCTATTCTGTAACTGCAGATCTTCTGGTTTTTTTCTGACCAAGCCTCACTGTTGCCATCCTGTCTCACGTTGGCAGAGCTCCTGCAGCTGTTCCAGGCTTCACTGTTGGCAAAGTCACTGGGAAAATGGTTCGCACGCAGAGAAATATATGTGCAACCATCCAAGAAGGAAATTTGGATTAAGTGATTGTTTAAACAAAAACAGCCATTGTAATTTATTCGCCTTTTTTTTCATCAGCAATATCAAATGGATATTTAGTCAGTTGTTGTTTAAAGGTCCCATACCATGCTCACTTTCATGTTCATAGTTGTATTTTGGAGTTCTAGAACATGTTTACACGCTTTAATATTAACAAAAAAACACTTTATTTTTTCTAGGGCTGTCAATCGATTAAAAAATGTAATCGAATTAATTACAGACTCTGTGATTAATTAATCTAAATTAATCACATACATCATTTTTGCTGTGAAAGTATTTTAAATATTTCAATTCAAATGAATCAATGAATAATTAGCATTATTGACATTAAAGTTAAAAAACTCTTTTTATTATTATTGTCACTGTTCAAATAATGACCATAACAATCAACGATATGACCTGATATGTTGAGGAAATAAATTCAAAAGTGTATTTTACAATAACTACTAACCATAGACAGTTAAAGAAACTAGAGTCACGTGCAGCCATGTTTCTGTTGCCCGTAGCAACGCATTCTCTCGTCTCCCTCCTTCATTTTACAGTTGAATGGCGGCTAGAACGGCTCCGGGTGAAAGGTCAATATGGAATGGATTAATCTGCGTTATTTTTTTTAACACGCTATTTTTTCTCAAATTAATTAATCGAAATGAACGCGTTATTTTGACAGCCCTAATTTTTTGACAGCTCGTTAAAGCACCTTGACCTGGTTTATATTTAAAAAAGACATGGTATCTTACTTTTTAAAGTATGGGACCTTTAATGACAACCGTTTTAAAACACTATTTGGGACAAATTGATTAAATGGGGTCTTTAAAACTTTGGGTCTTAGGGACATCAGGAAATATAATCTGTGAGACATTGTTTAGTACATACCTTTGTAACTGTAAAACACTGATCTACATCAACTATCTTTGCCGTTCTTCCCCCTCAGTTGTTCCAGCTGAGGCTGCTGCAGTTCCACAGGAAAACAAACCTGCTCCAGATTCAGGTACTGGCTTTTTGTTTTAAACTTTTCAAGTTGATCAGTCAGATTACAGACCAGAACGTGTCACCATGTACTTTTCTCAAACATCTTTACTTCACTTCAGATACTGTTGCTGTAACATGAAGCATTGTGTATCATCACAGCGGGTGTTGCTCCATTTCTTCTTGAATCATTAATGAAATTTCCATTTGAGCTGAAGGAAAACCTTTAATTTGGCGAATCAGTGAAGGGAACACCACAGTCCGACAGTTCTTTCTAACCTAATTCATTCCTTTAAATAAGCAATATGTAGCAATAAACCAATCTGCTGCTCTTTATCACATGAAAGCTCATACAGGTATCAATGCTGTCACATTTTGGGATTCTCCGCACAGTAAAGTGACATCAACATGACAAAAACTAATCCCTTTTTTTACTTTCTATATTTCTATCCAGCTTTGTCTGAAATGGCAAAACAATGTGAATTGAATTTTACACAAAGTATACATAAATCAGTTTACCTTACAGACTAGGGCAGCAACTAACAATTAATTTCATGGTCGATTAATCTGTTGATTATTTTCTCGATTAATTGATTAGTTGTTTGGTCTGTAAAATGTCAGAAAATGGTGAAAAATGTTTCCCAAAGCCCAAGTGTCCTCAAATGTCTTGTTTTGCCCACAACTCAGATATTCAGTTTCCTGACACAGAGGAGCACAAAACCCAGAAAATATTCACATTTAAGAAGCTGGAATCATTTTCTTTTTTTCTTTTCATAAACAATGACTCAAACCAATTAATCGTTGCACCTCTAATACAGACCTGTTGTGGCTGGGTTTACAGAGATGGATGCTGCTACTGATGTTGCTGATGGCAGAGAACCTGTTCAACCTCAAGGTAAGAAAATCACATTCATATCTTCACAGTAACATGAGGCTGTTGCTGAAGCGAGAAAAGAAGAATAACTTCACATTCATTTCTGTCCTGAGATACTGAAAAAACTCACATGAGTAAAAAAAGATCAAGTTTAGTATTGATTGTAATTGTTTTTTTCTCATTGTTCCAGCCCGTTTTGATTTCTGCCTTGATGGTTGGCTTAGTTTCCGTGGTAACTGCTACTACTTAGCCAACCAGGCTTCTTCCTGGAGCAGTGCAGAGGTAATAACATAGTTTATTACATCAGTACAGTCTAACATTGTTTTGAATTAAAAAAAACAACTCCTCCTCTCCTCTTGTCCTGTCCTGCAGAGCTATTGTGCCCGCTATGGTGGCAGTCTGGCTTCAGTCCACAACGTCTGGGAGTATAATTTCCTCCAGCGTTTGGCCAAGACTGGGGGCCACACTTATGCTTGGATTGGAGGTTACTATTTCCAGGTTTGTTCATATATTTAAAAAGCCAAGACCTTTGGTTCCCTCAGAGTGATTTCTAGACTGCAAGGTATTCCTTTTTCTCTTGAAAGGGGAACTTAGTTTTTTTCAACCTGGACCCTATTTTTTTATGTTTTTGTGACTAATGGGATGGAAGCAACAATCTTTGAAAATGGTCCATCTTAAGCAAGATTAACGTTAATGGGCACTTGCGCACCTTCAATTTCTGTCCACTAAAAGTGAATGGCTCAGATTATTATTCTAAGTGTCTGACAACATTATGAAAGGATCCCTACAGAGATAGACCTTTTAGTTAAAGAGTAAGATCCTTTTTTGTTTAACAGCCCCGAAATCGCTATACATTACATACATAACATTGTGAGACACACTTCATTTAAAGTCTACAGTAATAAAATAATAATAAATATAAATTTATAATAATAAATAAAAACTGTTAAAGGCTGTCTTGGTTCATCTTTCACTGTTCCAACAATCACCACTCTGTTTTAGCTGAAACTAACCCTTAATTCACCCATTTACATGTGAAAATATGCTGGCTCTATACACACTAAAAGTAGTGATTATTTACATGGAGTCTGGCTCTATACACACTAAAAGTAGTGATTATTTACATGGAGTCTGGCTCTATACACACTAAAAGTAGTGATTATTTACATGGAGTCTGGCTCTATACACACTAAAAGTAGTGATTATTTACATGGAGTCTGGCTCTATACACACTAAAAGTAGTGATTATTTACATGGAGTCTGGCTCTATACACGCTAAAAGTCCAGATTATTTACATGGAGTCTGGCTCTATATACACTAAAAATCCAGATTATTTACATGGAGTCTGGCTCTATACACGCTAAAAGTAGTGATTATTTACATGGAGTCTGGCTCTATACACGCTAAAAGTCCTGATTATTTACATGGAGTCTGGCTCTATACATGCTAAAAGTAGTGATTATTTACATGGAGTCTGGCTCTATACACGCTAAAAGTAGTGATTATTTACATGGAGTCTGGCTCTATACACGCTAAAAGTCCTGATTATTTACATGGAGTCTGGCTCTATACACACTAAAACTAGTGATTATTTACATGGAGTCTGGCTCTATACACGCTAAAAGTAGTGATTATTTACATGGAGTCTGGCTCTATACACGTTAAAAGTCCTGATTATTTACATGGAGTCTGGCTCAATACACGCTAAAAGTCCTGATTATTTACATGGAGTCTGGCTCTACACACTTAAAAGTCCTGATTATTTACATGGAGTTTGGCTCTACACACTTAAAAGTCCTGATTATTTACATGGAGTCTGGCTCTATACACGCTAAAAGTCCAGATTATTTACATGGAGTCTGGCTCTATACACGCTAAAAGTAGTGATTATTTACATGGAGTCTGGCTCTATACACGCTAAAAGTCCTGATTATTTACATGGAGTCTGGCTCTATACACACTAAAACTAGTGATTATTTACATGGAGTCTGGCTCTATACACGCTAAAAGTCCTGATTATTTACATGGAGTCTGGCTCTATACACGCTAAAAGTCCTGATTATTTACATGGAGTCTGGCTCTATACACGCTAAAAGTCCAGATTATTTACATGGAGTCTGGCTCTATACACGCTAAAAGTCCAGATTATTTACATGGAGTCTGGCTCTATATACACTAAAAATCCAGATTATTTACATGGAGTCTGGCTCTATACACGCTAAAAGTAGTGATTATTTACATGGAGTCTGGCTCTATACACACTAAAAGTCCTGATTATTTACATGGAGTCTGGCTCTATACACGCTAAAAGTAGTGATTATTTACATGGAGTCTGGCTCTATACACGCTAAAAGTAGTGATTATTTACATGGAGTCTGGCTCTATACACGCTAAAAGTAGTGATTATTTACATGGAGTCTGGCTCTATACACGTTAAAAGTCCTGATTATTTACATGGAGTCTGGCTCAATACACGCTAAAAGTCCTGATTATTTACATGGAGTCTGGCTCTACACACTTAAAAGTCCTGATTATTTACATGGAGTCTGGCTCTACACACTTAAAAGTCCTGATTATTTACATGGAGTCTGGCTCTATACACGCTAAAAGTCCAGATTATTTACATGGAGTCTGGCTCTATACACGCTAAAAGTAGTGATTATTTACATGGAGTCTGGCTCTATACACGCTAAAAGTAGTGATTATTTACATGGAGTCTGGCTCTATATACACTAAAAGTACTGATTATTTACATGGAGTCTGGTGGGTTTGGTGATTGCGATTTTGAAGCTGTTTCTGGTTAAACAAAAAGGATCTTACTATTTAAATTATTCGGTTGGCATTACATTGGTTTTTTTTTTTAGAAAAGTGAAACATTCTTTGTGAAAATTGATGCAGCGTTTGTTTTTTAGTCAGAAATGCTCTAATTCTACACTAAAAGGTGTTTAAACTAAACGTGTACTGAAGGGGACTTTAACGTTGATTTCCTCCAGGGTTGCTGGAGATGGGAAGATGGCTCAGTGTTTGACTATACCAACCAGGGATCAATGAGCTCCACTTCTAGTTACCAGTGCCTACAGGTCAACTCTCAAAGTAAGAATAGAAAACCCACACACAGTCAACTGTCATGAAAAAAACACTTGATCATACATTAATACAACTTGATTGACGTCATTGTGTTGACATAGCTGATGATGCTGATGTTTTTGCAGCGTCCAAGGGCTGGTCCAATAACGGCTGCAGCACAGGTTACCCATTCATCTGTCAGATAAAGCCAAACTGCTAGTCGTCAGTGTGTGCAGTGCTCCTCCTGACTTCTACAGATGATACTTAAGCTGCTGTTTGTTCTTTATAAGACTGCATGTCACTGTCATATGCTGGACCAAAATTACACATACACACTATTTGCAACACAAATCTCAGCACAAATTAATCCATTGTTGATTGTATTCATTATATTACATGTGATTTAGCTGACGCTTTTATCCAAAGCGACTTACAATTGATACCTATGTCAGAGGCCGAATGCCTCTGGAGCAGCTAGGGGTTAGGTGTCTTGTTCACAGTGGGAATTGAACCCAGATTTCCCACACCAAAGGAACGTGTCATATCCACTGCACCATCACCACCCCATATTATATATTGCTTTATCCGCCTAAAGAGTGTAATAAACTGTCTTCTTAAACAATAAATAATTTATTTGTGAGCTGTTGTCCTTATAAAAAGTTGTCTTGAATAGAATGCATGTGTTACATCCACCAAATGAGAGAAAACATACCTCAAAGCTTGAGGGGTTGAACAACATGAATAACACATATGATGTTGGTCAATGTAAAAGATAATTTTGCACGTGAAGAAAGTCTGTTTGTCGTAGTACCACTTAGTTTTGTGTGAAACCGCTCTGTGAACTACAGCTTATGTCATCTTGCACAATTTACGTCACCTAGCTTGTTGCTTGGCTTGGTCACTAGCTAACTTAGCTATATTCCACAATACAACATTATCTTACCTGATGTGTTCTATCCAGCAATGCAAAAGAACGAACAACACTCGTTGCTCATGATCGTAGCTTCAGCTGGACATCACTTATGTGACTTTGGAGTGAGTAGTCTTTCGAATTACATATTTTCACAGTCTTATACTTCTACTTCTTTTAAATTGACGAACATCATATGTGTAATTCATGGCTCAATTCAAACGGGATCAAAACATTATTTGTCTGTCCAATTTCACTACTGTAGATTCCAAAATGAGGTCCCGGTGGTTGCACACAAAAAATTTAACTTTGCGCACAATTCAGAAAATAGGATGCTCATGAAAAGGACCAGACTCCAGACCATAGTTTGTACATCTACAAAGTATATAAAGTTAGCCTGGTTCTCAGTTGTAACTGAGAAGGGTCTGGGGAAGGTTCATTCACAGCTATTTCCAACGGGGCGTCACCAACGGACGCCGCTGAAATGCCTCTGGGCACAATTGGATAGTCCTTCAACCAATCAGACCAACGATCCGGGTGACGTATCATCATCGTGTAAAGCGGTTGTGATTGGTGCCTTGATTTGGAGAAATTGGAAATGGGCTTGAATGGGCTCTTGGCCAGACGGACTTGCAAATCTCAAATTTGCCGGAAGTTCATCAGAGTTTTGCCCTTGCTTTAGTAGAACATTTGCACCCCGCAAAAGAAAACGCCACATCAAATATTAAATTAAGCTAACTGTTCACACAATACAGTAACGTGAGCTACTTAAATTAGCTGGATATACGCAGGAGCGGTTCTACATTGAATGACGCCCCGGGTGAAAAGAGAATCTAATTATTACACTATAGCACTAAGAACAGAAAACACAAACTAAAACTAAAATCTGATCCTTCTGGCCTTCCTTGATGCAAAATCATCAATGATGTCATCGTATGAAATCTGCTTCTCTACTGAGTGATTGATACTAATTCCTGGGACATGACCTCAGGTATGACTTGATCAACTTTAGTTTGGAAAAGCTCCTCTCTGCTTGAGCCACAGTGACTGACAGGGACAGACTGGGACCATAAATCAGCCCAGACCACCACATAAGATCATCCATCGATAGATAGATTTTTATTGATCGCAAACAAATGGGAAATACCAGTGTTGCAGCAGCACAATATCAGACACACAGCACACATAAAGAATATACATGAAATAATAGGATACAATATACATGAAACAATAATAGGATAGAATATAAGAAAAAATTATTAAAAATATATACAACTTAGGAATAAAACTGTACAACTGTTTAACTAGTTGTTAAACAGTTGAACAGTTAAACAGTTGAATATTAAAGGTATAAAAATGACCTGTTGACCAGTTCTGGTCTGGCCCAAAAGGCCAGAATCTATCTGACTCCTGTTTAAGGTCACTTCACCCTGCACCTTTAAGTTTAAGTGTTCGTTATCTGGTAGATCAGAAATAAAACTCAGGATTTGTTCAGTCAAAAGTATAACACGCTTTAGTGAATGATACTGCAAAATACAAAACTTGTACAAGTGATCAGATTCCTTCAAGACAAATCAGCCTCTCGCTATCCCTATTAAACAGACAAAGTCCCCTCCGGCATCTGATGCCTGCTACCTAAAACTCTCACTCTTTATCCATTTCTCTGCCCATCCGTGGTGCTGTTATCAGTTGGATGTAATCCACATGGGCGTCAGTTTGGTTTGAAATGTGGGGGGGGGACAGATATGCAATCGGAAGTGCATTTCCAGAAGTGGTGGGTACAATGACGCATTCATATTTTTTTCTCTTTCGCGCAGGTCATGTTTTGAAAGACGTTGTCCAGGGGCCTGTAGCTACTACGAATCAAGTTTAACATGCCCTGGATTCCTTTCAGTTCCCCAGCTACACTAACCCTAACAACCACGGTTAAACTGGGTCACAACGTTTATCAACTAGTTGAATCAACCCAGGGTTTCCCAATCTAGAGACGCGCACGTTCACATAAAAGAGGCGGTGTTTGTAGTCAATCTACCAGAGCCACATATTTTACATAAGAGCAATTCTACATAAATATGAAGAACACAGACACGGTTTACAAGCAAAAGGCAGTCCAGTCGCTGCTTCCTAAAACAGGAAGGACAGCTGGCAAAAAAAGCCGACGCTGTAAATGTGTAAGTCACAACGCTTATCAGTCCCTCCAGAAAAATGCAGTTTTGTGATTGTTGCAGGCAAAAATCCTTGATTATGTGGCACGTTTTCTTATAAAATGCGATGGAATATGCGGGATATTTATGCAATTTTATGCGATGAAATTGCAGGAACTTGCAAATACTGTGGTTTGATGAAAAAGAGAAAGAAAGTGATTCCCCCAACACCGTGTTGTCAGTAGGCGAAAATACGTCACTACATAACGTTCCCATGGCAACATGGGAAAATGGCTGCTCTTGTGTGAAGTAAACGCAACATTTTTCAACTTTCTGCTGAGATATGTGACTTCTTTGCAATGAAAATGTGGGGATCATGAAATCATGCAAGCCCCGCATATTTTGCGAGGAAATTGGCAATTTATGCGGCTAAAGTGCGGCGTAGCCTATTTGAAAAAATGCGCCCCCCCCCGCATAAATATGCGGACTTTGGCTGATTATGCATTGAATTCTGCAATCGCATAATAACGTTTTTCTGGAGGGACTGGCTTATCAATCAGTCAGACACAAGATGTGACCATAATTACACTTGTCCTTTCCATTAACTGTCGTTGCTTTAGTCTATCATTTCAGTTGCAACCCTGGCAGTGGGAAGCGATCGTGGAAGCAAATAAAAAATGTAAAAACATAATTCAAACCGATGTGCGCATTGGCAACACACGGCTCAAGAAGTTTACAAAGATAGGCCTATGTTATTCCCTCCACTGAAAATCTATAGGCCCTAGGCTACCATTCATAAAAATACCCATCAGGGAATGTTAACAGGGTTGTCAGTCTCTAAATGTTTTAACTTTTAAGAGCGCACCTCTCTCTCTCTCTCTCTCTCTCTCTCTCTCTCTCTCTCTCTCTCTGCGCATCAAGCTTTTTCTTTTTCTTCTTTTTTTCTTACTGAACTCCACCCATTCAGTCAATGGATCTTCTAAGAACGGTGACGCCGTTATTAATGGAGTGTTGATTGGTCAGTAGGCGGTGCTTTTACACCGGTTGATCTCTAATCTCCAACATAACCTGCTCCCGACCAGGTTAGGTGTTCAGCATGAGTTACCACGGCGATTGAACCCGGTAACAACTAATCCACCATCGTGGTACAGAAAACCCTGGGTTCAGTACAGGCCCCTGTAGCTTACTAATGTAAATAAATAAAAATGTATTCAAAAATGTGATGATGTCCGACTCGTTTTATGAAGAAGACAGCCTTAAGTTTTCAAAAAGCATTAGACATGACCCGCTATGTTCTGTATCGTACCATGTTGACAATATGACATGACGTGGTTTAATGTATCTAAACAATAATAATTTCTCTCTCATATTGCTCCTTATAACCACCGAAAACCGGACGTTATGTGACATTAAGCCTGTTTCTGCTTCACATTTTCAGCAGCAGCGCAAGCGGTTCTCATGGGCTTAATATAACGTGAAAAAGCTTAACGTGGTTTAATGTACCTAAACAACCAATGATCACATTTCTCTCTCATATTGCTCCTCATGTACAGTAAGTGTCGGTATCTGTGTTATGAACTTTATTTTTTAACTAAATTGAGCTCGAGGTTTAAAAAAAAAAGTGGTGGGTACAAAATGACTCATGACAAAATCTGGTGGGGACACGTCCCCCCCGTCCCCCCCGAAATCGACGCCTATGCGGTTAAACCTCATTTGCTCTTGTGTGTACTGTGTGTACTTCGTCCACAGCACTGGTTCTCAGACTGTGGTACAAGTATCACTGGTGGTACACAAGCTCCATCTATCTAGGATAGAATCTCTGATATATTTAAAAAAAAATAATTAAAAAAACATAATATAGAAATACTACAACATTTTCAATAACAATACTTTAACGATGATCAATTAAAAGTAATTTAAAAAAGTGTTTACGTGTAATATTTTTGTTTCGATATCAGCTTGCTAACGTTACAGTTACGTTCATGCACGAGTGCACATACATCCATGATTAATTACAAGCTGTGATGCAAGACACTGTAAGCAGAGGTAAAATGAATGGTTCAAAAACACTGCAACTGTGGCTCCAACCAGGAACCATTAGGAAGAGAAGTGTGGGTGAGGATGAGAATATTTCGAGCAGCCCTGTTGAAACTATAGTGGGTAACAGTAATGCTAGTCGCTACTTAAGCAGCAGTAAAGTCTCCACATAACCTGCTAGCAACAAATTATGCAAAACAGCATGGAGATATATGACCCAAGTTACCTCAAGTTTGGCTTCAGTTGGAGTGGGACGGAGGATGTAACGTCACAGCGTGGCTGTGGTTGCCAATAAATATTGTTCTTAGGAATAAACCTGCCTTCTGCGTGAACTGTCCGTAGCTGAATAGGGTATGCTTATTTGCTACTCTATTTTAACGTGGGCCATACTGGTGAACTTAGACAGCTTAATAAAAAAGTTTGAGAAACATTGGTCCATAGCAATCCCACCAATCTGCCCCAAAACTTTCCAGTTAGATAGTATTTGCTATAAACATATTCTTTGTAAATCTATACAATCATTCACCAAAAGAACCAAGCAGGCCTGCCTTGTTGCACCATCCACATTGTCTTCAAAACTTGCCATTTTCAGCTTGTAGCTTGCTAGCTTGATGACTGTGGACACAGACATACTGCAGCTCCCAGAGTAGCAGTTATCTCACATCTTGCATTCCTGGATGTTACATAATGAGTTTAGAACTGTCTGACTGCCTCCACGGCCCAGCTCTACATACCACAAGCTGCCGTACTAATGTTATACATTCTAGTGCTTTTACTTTCAAACAGTGGGAGTTTTTCACACAAGAACCTAGAAATTGCTACTGTGTATTATCCAGTGTATAAGTAACAACAGTGCCACATGCTGTTATGTGTAATCTCTTTATTGTCAGAAATGAGAAGGGCATTTTGCTAAGATAATTTGGGCAGAACCATTTTCTCCTCTTCACATGTATAACTTCATCTTGGGCTTGAAGGATGCCATCGTTCTGGCGTCCATCAGTTTCACGTTGTCCTTGGCTCCAAGGACGGCCTGGTGGACTTCGTCAAACAGCTCCGTTCCAATGGCGGCCCGGACTCTGTCCCGCCACGCACTCAGCTTGGGTCTCCCGTCAAACACATCTAGACCGGAGCCCACAGGCTGGCAGTGAGAGAATCACAGAGAAGGCCTGTTAATGTGGAACAAGCCAACTCTTCAGCCATCCCCTGACTACTAACCTATATCATTCCTTATCAACGGTTAAAGAGATTTTTTTTAACACCAGTCCCTTTAGTATGAAGCAAATATTATTAATGTACATGCTAATCTTTTATTAAAACCTGTGGCAGTGTTTAGATACTGCATTTCAATCTGTTTTCTACTAATTAGATAGCTATTGGCCCAACTTCAGTGAAGCTTAGCGTAATTTCATGCAGGAAGACTTTACAATTTATTCCTAATTGTCTCTTATTACCTAATCAAGTGCCGGAACACCCACTTTCTTTTAGCCAATCAAAAGAGGCTTCCGTTTTCTCCGAGCCAATCACAGCTGGTCTTCCCTGTTTTAAACTGCCGTCTCTCTCTCTCCCTTCTGTCAGCTGTCATTCTATTCTAGATCGACGTCGATTTACACGCACTGCACGTCTGTTGTCATCATCCGATTTTTATCCTCAGGACATCTGATTCTTCCTCTGCACTCGTTCCTCTCATCTGTTTTTCTTTTTTGCCGCCTAGGCGGACAAACTTTTTTAAGAACGGTAGCATCCTGGCAGCTGTTTCTTCCAGCTTATTACCGACTCTGTTTCTGCAATCCCCGTGGACGCTTTCTGGTCGTCAACTGATATTCTTCGCCACCTACATTGCCGCCCCAGCCCGGCTCCCGGCGGCGCTGAATGCGCATTCATCCGGTTCATCTCGGCAGGGAATCAGTGTTTCGACTCAGCCAGAACTTCCAGCCCTCATAAGTTAAGTCGTCTTTTCTTGTTGTGCTTTGTGCGCTATGCTGCCTCTCCACGGTTCGCCGTTCGCGGAGCGCTGCATGACTCTGGCTTCGGCCGCGCTATTCCGCGTCTGCGGCTTTACTGCAGTCTATATATTGTTCGTTTGCCAACATGTTCTACTTGCTTTTAGCAGGCACTTATATCTCGGACGCAGTAGGCAAGCCACTTGTTCTTGTGAGTTATGCTCATTTTGTCCGTTTCTTAATACTGTCTATGGTTTCATATAGGAAGTGGCCTGTTGCGTGGATGTAACATCACTGGCGTTTCCACACTGGTGGGGCTATCGGCTAGTTAGTTGCAACATCAGGGTGCTAGCTACGTGCCTGCACAACGTTGCTGCAGGCATAGTGATTTCATTGCTTTGGCTCTCTCTTATGATACACCCGAGGGCTGTATGCCGTAATGCTTGTAACGTGGATGAAGTATGAAGCCATGGATGAGCTTGGTTCACTAAACTGCAGGCTAACTGCTAGCGCTAGTTAGTAGATAGCTAGCTAGTGGCACGACGTAATTATTATCTCCTTGGTTGTCTAGCTGAGACATCCATGGTTTACTTAGCTAAGCATATAAACGAAACCACAACGAAACTCATGTTTAACGTCAGTAATGTTTTAGACATGAAAACGGCGAGTTGTGAGTTCGCCACTTGTAAGAGTCACGCTCATGAACGAGCATGTTGTTACGGTTGCTAAGACAACGCAAACAAATTGTTGCTAATGCGCGTGTCCGTCGTGACGTAATGGGCTAAGAATGCGGAAATCCGAGCTCCATGTTGTCTTGAGTGTGCTTTTGAGCACCCTCATTGGAACGTACGGGGCTTCCGCCGAACGCTGTATCCAGTTCTCCTTCATCATGGTTCAATATTTTTTGGGGGCTGTCTTATTGTCCACAGCGCCGTGTACGATTCTGCTACTCTGACATGGCGTTTAGTGCGTTTGGTCTGTTTTTAACTGTTTATCCAGTCCGCCGTAATCTTTTATTTGGCCGTATTCTCGTAATTATTATTATTCTCTGATTAATGTCCATCGTTTGCGGAGCTTTCGATAAGATCAAATAAACCAGCATGACTTTTATGCACATGTCTGACGCAATCTTCATGTTCACGTCTTTATTTTGCATCAGGTATAAATAGTACCTCGCGTGTCATCTATATTATCCTTACATTTAAATCATCATGGTGAGTCCTTAGAGTTAACATTGCTCATATATTTATGCTGAAAATTTTCATAGCGCGTTCAATAAGGTTAACTTTGCTCGTATTTTCTGTACTTTTAGTAGAAGTTATTGCTTCTTATCTTCGCTGTGGTATGGACGTACGGGTTTTTCCTTCCGTCTTGGGTATAACCATCGTCACTTGCAGGCTATGCTAAGGCAGAAGTAGGCAGATTTACGAAGGGTTCAAGGTAATTTGTGCTCAACATTTTTAGTAGATTACTACAGGCATGTACTACTTCTTGAGAATTGCAATATCGTAACTGTCTCAATTCTAGGTTCATTGGGATAAAACTACAACATCAAGTTTTCACGTATTGGTGCATTCGGCTCCGGAGTTTTCGTGGCGTTAGTTTCACATAGCTGTATGGCTAGCATTGACAACATCATAGCTCACTCGTAGCAGCAAATGTCAACGTGGCTACCGGTGAGAGTGGGAAGTTGTTTCCATTAAGGTCTAAATTCTTCTGTCGTTTGGAAATGGTCTGGTCTGCAACTTGAAACAGTGTAAGCGTGACTGTCTATCAACAGTCTGCTCTGCAGCGCAGCAGCTACCGACGTCGGAGGAACTCAGTCGTTGCATTCACTGAACCGGTTACCTGCAGCTCGCCGTGCATTCAAATTATTGTAAAATATTCTTCTTGCAGCAAGGACCCTCTTGCCACACTTTTAACGGCTATCATTCTTCGACGATCAGCTCGATCATGTTTCATGACGTTTTGCAGCGCAGTCAACTAGCTTTCATAATTCTGCACATTCGCAGAACGTTGTCTGTCCTCCTTCTCAGCATGGGTATTCAGAACCTTCTCTGAGCAAGCTCAACATAACTAAATATCTTGTACTAAATAGAAGTTACGCTTTCCGCTTTTGTTTCTTATTCCTTAAATATTTTCTTTCTATTCTCTGTCTATTTTATTCGTTTGTTTCACGTGTTACTTGTGTTCTCTGCGTTATTTAAGTTAAGTATATTGTTTAGCCGTAGAGCATGTTCTAATGTTGTTCTTACATAGTTTACCCGGTTAGTTAAGGTTTACTAATTTTAATCATTTTCAATTCATGTCGCTGCTATCGTAAATTCTAGTCTTTCGCATTTTTCTCATTATAGGACGGCTCTATGTATGCTTTGAAACCATTATTGTGTGTGTTCTTATTCTAACCAGCATTAACATTTTCTCATGATCTCTGCTGAATGACAAGCTCGGCAAACAAGCATGCCACCATGCACAACTGCAAAAGCTATCATGATGCAGCAAGTATGCAATCATATAGTCTTCGAAATCATGCATCGTCATGCATACAAGCATCAAACCTTGCCTGGTTTAAGCCGCTATCTGGCATCATGCAAATAACTGGTGGTGGCGTCTGCTTAATGACAAGTCGGCAAACAAGCATACCTCCACGCAACAGCAGAAGCTATCATGATACAGCAAGTATGCAATCATATTTTCAGATTTCTAAGCCGCAATTCGGCATCATGCAAATAACTGGTGGTGGTGGTTCTATCCTATTTCTGATAGAATACATGTTTCGGCTCTTTGGTCGTTCTGCACTCATGTTGTTCTCTCTCTTGCATTCACTTTCGTTTTTTATTTTTTTCATTTTCGGCCTGTACGTTTACGAGGGTTAAGTTTAGCCTGCCTCGGACACTCAGCCTGGGTTTGGAGTAGGAAACACGGACATGCGGCCGTGGTCAAAAAATGGTTAGAAAAGCCCGACCTCGACGGGTGCTGGCTTTTACCAGACATGCAGCAAAAGGAGGCCTGCATGTCCTGGCTTTACCCAAGACATTCAGCAAGCTGAGCTCATGTCGGGTTAGGTGGTCAAGTGTGTCTTCCTTGCGTGTTTGTTCGCACGTATATGTATGTATATGTATATACATTTATGCATATCCATAGGTTTACATGCGTATGTGCGTTTATATGTTGTGTGTATGTTGTGTATATATGCGCACGTGTGCTTGGTTTTACTTGCGTTTTATGTGCAGACGTGTTGCGTGCGCGCGCGTGTAGATGTATAATATATGCATTTATGTATGTGTGTATATTTATGCATGCGTGCACGTGTATGTTTGCATGTATATTAAAAAAAAAAGTTAGTTAGTTGTTAGTCATGTCTTGCATGCTGTACTAGTGGGTATATGGTTGTGGTTTGGTGTATTTTATCATTTGTTCATGGTATTTATATCTATATATCTGTATCTATAAAAAAATAGGGTTAAGGTATGATTGGATCACCAAAATTATATCCAATGTAATTGTAAGCAGCATTTTCCAACAGGCAGCGTGAATCTCGTCACGCAAAAAAAAAAAAAAAAAAAAAAAAAAATGCATGTATAAATAAAAATTTTATGTAAATATTTTAATATTATTATTATAAATAAATAAAAATAATATGGATTTTAAAATATATATATATATATATATATATATATATATATATATATATATATATATATATGTATCGTCATATATATTATAAAAATAAAAAAAAATGCATGTATAATAAAAATTGTATGTAATATTTTAATATAATTATTATAAATAAATAAAAATAATATGGATTAAAAAAAAAAAAAAAAAAAAAAGTGTATATATATATAATAAATAAAGAAAAAGACTGTCTCTTTATGCGTCATCACGCAGTGTATATCTCTTAACAAGCGTGAGCTCACAAACCTGTGTGAAGCACTCTTCAAGCGTGAAGCACGCTACCTCCGTGTTGCATATCTCAATGCGTCATATCGCAACCAATCACTGATTCACAAATCAAGCGAACTCTCGCTAAACATGCCTATCGTGGCAAATACCTGTCGTGGCCGTGCCACGTTCGCTGAGTCGTCAGCACGCAAACAATCAGGTGAATCACACATCAAGCGAAACTCTCGCTGAAATATACCTATCGTGGCAATGCCTGTCGTGGCCGTGCCACGTTCGCTGAGTCGTCAGCACGCACCTGGTGCCTGGTTTCATTTGAATTGCCGCCGAGCGGGGTTCATGTTTCCACGGCCTTTCCCCTTCTTTTTTCTGTCTAGTCCGCATTTTAGTACATTCGTGTATATGATAGTGGCTTTTCTCTCTTTTTGGCTGTCTGTCTTCCCCCTTTCTCGATGAGTCTCCGGCCTCATTTCTTTTTTTGGGGGTCTTGGAGCCTAATCACTTCAGTTCCTGCATATCAAGTAAGTGCGTTCTTTCACCAATTCATTCACGTTTTTGGGGGAGGTCTTCGGCTCCGACCCCTTCTAATATATTATTGTATTAATATATTTGTGATGGAGTCTAATCTCCAAACACCATTCATGTCAAGTTATACTTGTGAATAAATTTTGCGTTTTTGCAACAAAGTCTCTACTGATTGAAGTGAAGCTTAGCGTAATTTCATGCAGGAAGACTTTACAATTTATTCCTAATTGTCTCTTACTACCTTATCAAGTGCCGGAACACCCACTTTCTTTTAGCCAATCAAAAGAGGCTTCCGTTTTCTCCGAGCCAATCACAGCTGGTCTTCCCTGTTTTAAACTGCTGTGTGTCTCTCTCTCTCCCTTCTGTCGCTGTCATTCTATTCTAGATCGACCCTCCTCCTCCCCTGCACCTCCGGTCACCAGCTCTCGTGGCTCCCTGGGCTTCCTTCCTCTTTTCGGCTGGCTCCTCGTTTGGGCTTCCTCACACCACCGCCAGTGTCTAGACTCCATCAGGGGGAGGTCTTCGGCTCCGACCCCTTCTAATATATTATTGTATTAATACAATTTGTGATGGAGTCTAATCTCCAAACACCATTCATGTCAAGTTATACTTGTGAATAAATTTTGCGTTTTTGCAACAAAGTCTCTACTGATTGAATTTATGTTAGGCTAATGTTGGAGAATTTAAACTCCAGCCACCCAGCATTACCAGACTGTGCTTCCCCTGTACAGACCTTTTCTAAAATCTTTTTTTAAATGCCAAAAATAACGCAAATTATCCATTGTGTTTCCTCTATATTCATTCTACAGCGTGGACCGTCATGAACTGCTGTGAGTCCATGAACGAGGCAACTGTGGTTAGTTCACGTCTGTAACACAGGACAGTTGAGTGTGTTATCTAAACTGCTGAAGTCTGTTGAAATGTTGTCGGTAGCCTAATGGTTACAAACAGGCGCGGTAGTGAACGCCACGCTAACGTGCTGATGGATTCTGTGTTAGCTGAGTTAGACCAAAGAATATTTGGTTGAAACTGATCGGTGATGCGGTTTCGCCCTTGTTGTTCTTTATGAAGTACGCTGGAAATGAAATAATGTAGTGTTTCTGCTCACCTGCATGATCTCCACAATGGCAACCAGGTCGGCCAAGGAGATGTTATCTCCTGCAATGAAGGGCTTATCCTGGATGAACTTTTCTTCGATGAGTTTCAGTGAGTTGTTCAGGTCCTCCAAGGCTGCGTCCAGCTTGTCCTGCGGGACCTCCACGCCCAGACCCTTGGGAATCAAAACCTACAGCACAAACATAAGATTTCAATTTGAATCAACAGGAAGTACAGATTAAATAACACAACTCTATCAATGAGCTTGTTCTTGAAACAAAGTTTTGTTTAAATGTCTTGTTAAACACTTTTCAGGAGTAGACTCGGCGAGACTCGGTTTCCAAAACAAAAACCTACTAAATGATAAAGTAGTGACTTTAATCTTTTCAACTTTATTTGTTGACTCCAACCTTCTGGCTAGCACTAGCTAAATCCTGGGACTAACAGTTTATTTTTTTTGACCACCTGCTCCCGTGAGATCGCAGCCATCTACCTCCTGGCTCCCTTACAGTCATTATGGCAGAAGATAACAAAACCGTAAATGTATTCATCTCGTATCGTGCCTAACTTTAGTGGATCATTGCATATAGGGTATGGAATTAATGCTCTGGTTCAAAATGAGACCAAACACAGGGCATAGCAGGGTGCCTAGCAGGACCACGCCGACAGCTGCAACTATGACATAGGTGCCACCCTAATCCAGGGACAACTGCAGGGCGAGAAAACATAAGGGCTCCGAGGAAGTTAGTAACAAGCATTTCTGGGACATGAATGCACACAAATGGAAAGAGAGAGGAGCGGTGCGCTGTAGCCTGTGCCTCAGCCACTCCAGGTAAATTTACAAATTGGTTCAACAGCTTAAATCGTATGGTCCTGCACACTGAATACACAGCGGTGAACGGTTGTCTTGCTGACACCAAACGTCTCTGCCACAACCCTGTATTCTGCACAGATGGCCAACTTGTACGATGCTACCTCTCTCCATTTAGCCAAAGAACATAGCTTCTAAACTCTTTGATTTAGCAAACCGGTTTGCAATCTACAATCATGTGTAACTTCCAATTTGTGACGAAACTACGCTTTGGGTAGTGTAGTTTATTCGCTCTAAACCAGCTGATGGAAACGCTTCTAAATTCACATTTTCTTCTTCTTTTTTGCGACATTTTAGAAGTTCGTTTAAAATTCGCTTGACAATTAGATGGAAACATGACTAGTGTGAAATCAAACAACTCTACCAAAAAACATTTAAATAGGTTTAGGGAAAAATTGTGGGTGGGGTTGAAAGAAGTACGTGTAACATAACTACAGTGACACATGGCACATGGGACACGAACCACGGTCTCCTGGGTGAAAGTTCTGTGTTGTTCAAGGGTCCCTTGTGCATCTGTATCAGATGTTGAGGGCTGTGACAAAGAGGTGTTTGACACCCTGGGAATGAAAACAGGCTGACTTTTCTATAGATGTCCATTTTTGAGCCACAGCAATAGCCAAAATGTGGCCTGCAACTCACTAGGTAGGCTTGTTTTTAGCGTAGTCCATTGCCGGAAATGCCTTTTGCTATGAAATTGGCAGAGATAATGACTGAGCAGATCATGTGTGTTTTTCCTGAAAGACAGCTAAGGAAACTAGAAAATGTGCCTCATAACTTCTACAGACAGAATGAGAAAAACAAAAGTCAGAGGGTTCAGCTTGTGAGCACATAATCTTCTTCTCTTCTGTCGTAGTGCTGGGAAGGAAAAATGTTAACTCTTTCCTCGCACTCATTTTAAAGCCAGTGGAGATTCAAACTCAGGACATTACGATCATAAGCCTTCAGACTTCCACTGTCTCTTCGACTCTTCACAGGCTCACTGACACATGTGACATAAGGTTTACAATGATGCATTTTCAACAGATCCATTTTAAAAGGGCCACTCCATGGATTTTACACATGAAATTCACGTTTCCTCGTAAGGAGTACGATTCAGCCTGTATAAACAATGCTGTGATGTGAGGAGCTTTATTTAGTCTGAGAAAATATATCTCATGAGGTCATAGTGATGTCATCAGGATTATCTCAGCTTGGGCACAATGTCTGTGTGAAAAAAAGGATGTCTGTGTGACAAACTGAAGGTGTCCTAAAAAGTCCAAATGATCACATTGTCAGACTTTGTCCCTCCCTTTCTGCTCTCTGTGTGTTACCGTTCTGAAAATCCCTTCGCTACAGGAAACCACAACAAACTTCGAGCTAGCAATCCAGTTGAAAATTTACTGAAAATGGCGAGTTTTGACAAAAAATTGGATTATGCAATAAGGCAGACCAACTTGGTTCTTTCTGTAAATGATTGTAAAGGTTTACAAAGAATACGTTTACTGCATTTACCATCTAACTGGGACGTGCTAGTATCTTGCCCACTGGATATGGAAAGTTTTATTTTCCAAAAATGGGTTAGAGTTAGGGTTATGAATGCCTGATTTTTTGGGAGCTTTTGTAAAAAATTGCGATAAAAGTTGCAATGTCTTTGTATGTTTGTTGCTATGAAGTTGCGGGATATGGTGAAAGTTGCAAAAAAAGTTGCGATTCTTTTTATAGTTCTTTAAAAATAAAAGGAAACTTGTTTTGGGGAGAATAAAACTACTCTGGGCTGAGTTTTCCTAGTAACCGTACCAAAAAGGCTCAGGATGCTGCGGATGTTGGTATAATATGAAAATGGCTGGTGGATTTAAATCTTAAAAATTTAAATATTTATTGAATGAATCAAATTTGAACATATGTGTCAGTGGCTAGTTGATCTTTACATTGTTCATTAATTTCCTATCCTGGCCTGGGACACACATTCATACGGTTTGATAAAGTAACATTACTTATTGGACTTTAACTTATCATTGCACTTACAATACAAGCGTAGCTGTCCTCAATTTAGGTCAGCTGTCATCTCATCTCCGGTTTTTCCTGCATCCACCGTGTGTGTGTGTTAGTGTGCGTCTTCAGCGACTTTACAGTGAAAAAAACGTTACAGCGTACATTAAACTGCCATAGCATTTTTTCCTCCTCTCCCAGAATGTATGTGTGTAGACCTTACTCCACAGCGCTGTGGAGAAAGGTCTGACAATGAGAGACTACTTGCACACTATTATCCCAATTATGATCCTGTTTTTTGAGTATGTTTGTAGTACATGTACACATCATGTTCTGATTTCGTGAAACTTAGATTAATCTTTACTTATAACAGCATTTAGACTGAAAATGCTCCTGCATTAAGTCACTGGTGAGACAATAAAATACAACCCAGGAAAGCCGGTTTGAGAATTCCTGAGTTAAAGGAGAACTCCGGCCAATTTTTATGTTAATCTTGCTAAATATAACTATGCGAGACCTGTCTATAGCAAAAACAGTTAGCACAACAGCAGCTACATAGACGGAGCTGCTGCAGCTAATGCCCACCGCTCCACTTAGCTAAACGGCAGTTATGGGGGCATAAATGAAATAGTGCCTTTGTGTATCTTAACAGACACAAAATGCAACTAGAACTGCAAGCAGTTATGACGGGGTCCGAGTCACCGATGCAAGTCGCCCCCGACGCCCCGGGGAGCGTGCGCAAAAGCGGAACGTAAAGCCTGACAGCGGGTAGGCAAACGTCAGTAGATATCGAGAGGTGTAAGCCGCAAGGTCTGCTATACATTGGCGATGCAAATATCCCATCAACATTGAAAGAGCAAAAGGGCCAAAACTGGTCTACGTCGGAGTGGTATGTTTAACAAGGTTCGAAAAGTTTCTTGCCGATACCATTCAATTTGGCCGACATATGATTAAGTTTGTGTTTAGTACCTAGATAAGAAAAGTTGTTTGGTCGTCAAATGCGCATACTTTAACATAGCAAAGTTCTTTTTGCTATAGTTGGTCACTTGTATCTGGAGGTGCTACGTATCAGGTTTCGTGCAAAATGGTTGCATTGCATAGGACGAATTCGAAAAAGTTGGTTTTGCGCATTGCGCGGTATTGGGAAAGAAATTCTCAGCTGAAATGGGCTTGGCCTACAGCATATGATTCAGATTGATTCAAGGAACACGGGGGTGTAAGGTTTTCTAATGTGCAATGTGTAATGTGGGAGTTAAGGCAAAAAAACATAGCGCCACCTAGTGGTCCACATGTGTAGTTTTTGGTAGGTGAAGTCCATGACCCATTGTACATCTACCTTGTAAATTTAAAGTGGCTCACATCAGTGTAAGGGGTGAATTTAGACGTGAATCTCATAGGCCACGCCCACTTTGCGCCCGCTGGTCTGGAGGATGTCTTACGGAGACACCCACACGAACACCACCAGTTGCCCGAAATGCGTGATCTTGGAGCAGCTGCTTCATCTGCCTGTTGCCCCTCTGTCTGTCTGGTTCTTTCCAACTCTTGTAAGGCCAGATCTTCGTCTGTATACTCGGGTTGGAATAAATAAGGACTACCATCAAACTCAAAAGCTTCTTCCACATGTTCAATATCTTCGATATTCTCCATAGTTACGTTACTCCAAGCTTCTTCCCTTGTGAACACCTCCGCTCTTCACGCTACACTGTTGCTCCTCCGACCTACACTGTTATTTATCTAGCTACAACTGAATTCACACGGGACTTCAGCACGAGACTGCCGCTAGCCGTCTGTTAGTGTTTTACTGAACAAGGCACAGGCATAATTCTGCCCGTTTCCATTTAGTTACATAGTCAATAATATGCTCAGAACCACTACAGCGCTCAATTACCTATTGTTGAGGGAAAATAAACCAAAAAAAATAAAAATAAATAAAATTAAAAAAATCGCCGCGAATGCATCACCGGTCCTCCGGAGGACAGCCACGACCAGCGGGTGCTCTCGCAATTGTTGTCGGCGCGGCAAACGAGGACGGCGGGCAGGAAGCAGAAGCAAGGCTGATCCAGATGGATCGCACGCAGGATAGATAGATAGATAGATAGATAGATAGATAGATAGATAGATAGATAGATAGATAGATAGATAGATAGATAGAGATGCTACAAATACACACGGGACTGGTGCATGATGATTATTACTGAAACCTGACTGAACCCTCTCTTATCCCAGACGACAGCTAGCTAGCAGCTAACAGGGTAGGTGAATGTTGAAAATGCATCTTGTTGTCATGTAAGGGCCCTGTTCATGTTACACAGACATTTTAATTGCATTTTGTGTCTGTTAAGATACACAAAGGCGACTTCCTGTTAGTGACCAATGGCGTAAAGACGTGGCTCCGGGAGCTCCTGCAGAAACTTTTTATAAAGTCTATCAGGGTGTTTTCTACCCACATGGTGTGTACACGTCTTAGAGCTTTTTTGATTGTATTAAGTTCAGCTATGCCTCCAAAACCCAGAAATACGGACAACCAGACGGCATCGAAAGCGCGGCCTAATGCAGGGGCCACATCCCCGGCCCAGCGTGAACCTGTCGGACCGCCCCCGCACGACGGAGATGCCGTTAGTACCGTCACTGCTTCGAGTATGGCTTCTGCGGACTTTAAAGCCGAACTTCTTCTTGCTCTCCGAGAAGAGATGGTAGGCATTTTCAAGTCTGAGCTACAGATGGCTATGACTGAAAACTTATCCAAAATAAAGTCAGAACTGCAAAGTGTCAAAACGGAGCTGTCGGCTAACCTAGCCGCTACAAAATCTGACGTGGGTGAGCTAAGGGGGACGGTGATTGAGATGGAGGAATCACTGTCAACTTGCACAGACGACGTGGCGTATCTCAAAAGTAAAGTGGAGAGCCTGTCTAATAAAGTTCTGGCTCTTGAGAACAAATGTGAAGATCTAGAAGGTAGATCTCGCCGCAACAACATCCGTATTATCGGGTTATCTGAGCAATGTGGCACGATTACTGTGGCATCTACATTCGCCATGCTTAAAGAGGCGCTTAACTTGGATAAAGCACCTCTTATTGATCGTGATCATAGATCCTTGAACCCCAAGCCCAAACCCGGAGAGCGGCCACGTCCCATAATAGCGCGTTTACATTATTATGCAGACTGTGTCGACATCCTTCAACGTGCCAGGACCCAGCAGCGGATCAAGATTGGGGACTCTACAATCTCCATCTTTCCGGACCACACAGCCCGGACGGCGAAAGCACGCGCTGCCTTTAATGACATCAGGAGACAACTCAGGGACATTCCAGGTGTACGGTATGGTCTGATATATCCTGCCCTCCTCCGGATCACAACGAGTGGAGGGGTTACAAAGGATTTCACATCCCCTGGAGAGGCTGCTGTTTTTATCAAAACCCTTAAATAGTATGCTGAATTTGAGTGCCAGCTGCCTACAAAATGACTTTAAACGTCCATGTGACATCTAAGTATGGTAAATGTGACTTTGAGACATATGAAAACAAGTAAAAGTGGCATAAATATTGTATTATTTTGATATACAAATGTCTTTCTCAGGTTCACACAAGTTCTAGTCGATTGTACACCCTGTAATTTAAGACACATATTTTATTATTGTTGCGCAGGAGTTCCTGTTGAGTTTGGAGAAGTATGAAGATGACTGTTAGGTCTAATACACGGAGTTTAGTTGTTCTGCTAATGACTCCTAGTGGAGTCTGCACCGGTATCCTATCGTTTGGGGATGGGGTAATAGTAGGTGTGGGGGGAGGGGGGTCTGGGATGTATCTACAACTTTTGCTTCTTTACTTTTTTTCTTTTATTTTTCTTATTTTTTTTTATTTATTTTTTTTTTTTTTTGGGAGGTCGAATTGTGGTTGCAGTCTCAGTTGTGATGTAAGCTATGACAAGTATTAAAGCTTTAAATGCGAGATTTCTTAGTTGGAATATCAAGGGTTTGGGGAGTGCTGTCAAACGCTCAAAGGTGTTTTCTCATTTAAAGCGTTTAAAGCCTGATATTGTTTTTCTGCAGGAGACCCACATGCGAAATAACGACCAGACACGGTTGAGATGTCCCTGGGTTTCGGAAGTATTCCATTCCAGCTTCAATTCTAAAGCCAGGGGGGTTGCCATTCTGATTAGTAAATCAGTCCCATTTACACAGACCAAAATCATTTCTGACAAGGACGGCAGGTATTTGATCATTTTAGGGACTATATACCAGGTTCCAGTTCTACTTGTCAACGTATATGCACCAAATTTTGATAATCCTAGCTTTTTTAATCATCTGTTTAAGATATTACCATCTTTAAATGACGTATTCTTTATATTTGGCGGGGACATGAATTGTGTTGTAAATTCTCAGCTAGACCGCTCCAAAGCCAACTTGAATCAGTCACAAATGGCTAGAACTCTAAGTAGTTTTATGTCCGACAAGGGCTACATTGACCCCTGGAGGGTTCGTAATCCAACTGGCAGGCAATACTCCTTTTATTCACATGTACACCAGACATTTTCCCGTATTGACTATTTTTTTATTGATGCCAGACTGATACCCAAGGTGACAGGTACTTCTTACCATCCGATGATTATTTCAGATCATTCGCCTTTAACCTTGGAAATTCAGTTCTTGTCTGAATCTCGTTACTCCACCCACTGGAGATTTAACATATCTCTTTTGTCTGATGACAAATTTCATAAATTTATCATAAGTACAATTGAGGATTTTATATCTCTCAACCAATCTGAATCGGAACCCATTTCTAATACGCTCCTGTGGGAATCTTTAAAGGCCTACTTAAGGGGTCAGATTATTTCATATTCCGCTCACTTGAAGAAATTAAGAACGTCAACCATTAAAAAATTATCAGCCGATCTGGAATCTGTGGATCAACAGCTTGCCACATCCACGTCTCCTGTTTTATTAAGGCGGCGTGTGGTATTAAAGACTGAATTAGACTTGATCACAACTAATGAAGCAGAGCGATTACTTCTACACTCTCGGGCCAAATACTATGAATATGGAGACAAATCTGGGAGATTGCTAGCTCACCGATTGCGTCGACAAGCAGCCTCACATTTAATACCCCGTGTTAGAGATGAGTCGGGGATGTTGGTAGAGGAACCTGACCTTATAAATTCAGTATTTTCATCCTTTTATAAATCTTTGTATAGCTCAGAATTTCCATCGGACTTGAGTGATATGGATACGTTTTTGCAAGACCTAGATTTTCCGGATATGAACATAGATGCAATTGATCAGTTGGACTCTCCACTGACCATGCAAGAACTTACATTGGCTCTACAAAATATGCAAAATAATAAGTCTCCTGGGCCAGACGGGTTCCCAGTTGAGTTCTTCAAGGCATTCCATAATCAACTCATTCCGCTATTACATGCTGTTTATGTAGAATCTCTGTCAAATGGCTCTCTTCCTTTCACTTTGAGACAGGCTTCTATTAGCGTTCTTCTGAAAAAGGGCAAGGATCCCGAACTCTGTACTTCTTATCGACCTATCTCTCTGATGAATGTCGATACCAAAATTCTTGCGAAAGCTTTGGCATGTCGTCTAGAGAAGGTGCTTCCAACAATTATATCTCAAGAGCAGACTGGCTTCATAAAAGGACGTCAGCTTTTTTATAATGTCCGTACCTTATTAAATGTTATCTACTCGAAGGGAACCGCTGCCATTCCAGAAGTTGTAATTTCTGTTGATGCAGAAAAGGCGTTTGACAGAGTTGAATGGAGTTACTTGTTTGCAGTTTTGACAAAATTTGGTTTTGGTAACGTTTTTATATCGTGGATACGCCTTCTTTATACATCGCCGTGCGTCAGTATCACAACTAATAACGTTCAATCCAGTTGTTTTCCCTTAAACCGTGGCTGTAGACAAGGTTGTCCTTTGTCTCCCCTCCTCTTTGCTCTTGCAATAGAACCTCTGTCCATTTATTTGAGGTCTCTCTCCATTTTCAACGGCATTACGCGCTCCCGGGTCGAATTCAAACTTTCTTTATACGCTGATGATCTGTTATTGTATATCACAAATCCTGTAGGGACGTGCCCTGTTATTCTTTCTTTTTTTCATAGATTTGGTTCGTTTTCGGGGTACAAGATCAATGTCTCTAAGAGTGAATGTTACCCGGTCAATGAACTAGCAATGCAGCTCTCTCAATCTGATATTCCCTTCAAACTGAGTCCCTCGGGATTTAAGTATCTGGGGGTGCATGTGGCCAGGTCCTACAAAACTCTTTATGATGTAAACTTTTCTCCCCTAGTAACTGAGATTAAGGCTGATTTCCAAAGATGGGGCTCCCTCCCCCTTTCCCTGATCGGTAGAATTAACATGGTTAAAATGAATGTTCTCCCAAAGTTCCTGTTTCTGTTCCAGTGCCTACCTATATTTTTATCTAAAGGCTTTTTCAAAAATATTGATTCAGTTATATCTAATTTTCTGTGGAATGGTAAGTCACCTAGAGTTAGGCTGAAAGTACTTCAGAATTGCAAATTTGATGGTGGCCTCTCTCTACCCAATTTCAAAGTTTATTATTGGGCTACGAATATAACTAAAACTTTATTTTGGCTAAAATTGGTCAATACACCTTGGTGTCAGTTGGAAATACAATCATGTCCCTCATCCTCTTTACTGGCAATACTGTCTGGTGTGGCTTCAGTCAATCCCTCTGGCTTTACTAGCAACCCAGTGGTCATTTCCACATTAAAGATATGGTTTCAATTTAGAAAGCATTTTAAATTTCTTACTCCCACCATATCAAGTCCACTGTTGAGGAATTATGCGTTCAAACCTGCATTTACTGATTCCATTTTCACTTTATGGCATGATAAGGGTCTGAAATGTTTTAAGGATTTTTATAAAGACGGGTTTTTTGTTCTTTCACGGATCTAACCAACGAGTTCGGGTTCCCACCCTCACATCTTTTTAGGTATTTCCAAATTAAGAACTGTGTAAAATGTTTATTTCCTAATTTTCCGCAAATTCCTCCTGAGCAGACATGGGACAGTCTTTTACAGTTGAATTTTTCACAAAGATCTTTAATTTCCAAAGTCTACGGTACTATCCAGTCTTATGATGATCATTTAATCACTAGGACGAAGGAGGCTTGGGAGAAAGAGTTGGGTTTGGCCTTTGATGTTGACTGGTGGGACTCTGTTTTAAATGGTATTCATAAAGCCTCAATCTGCGCCCGCTTGACTTTAATACAATTTAAAGTAGTGTTCAGATGTCACTATTCTAAAACCCGACTATCGCAAATTTTCCCTAATACAATTGATGTCTGTGACAGATGCTCTGGTTCGCCCTGTAATCTTGCACATATGTTTTTCTTTTGCCCAACCCTAGGAAATATTTGGCAAATTTATTTTGACACCATGTCTAAAGTGCTCCTCAAGACCATTGATATTTCTCCGCATGTAGCCATTTTTGGTACTCCTCAAGAATACCACTGTTTTTCATCAGCGCAGTTAGAGGTCCTGGCTTTCACCTCCTTGATAGTGAGACGCCATCTTCTTCTTAATTGGAAAGCAACAAATGCCCCATCCAGTACACTTTGGACGACTGAGGTCATGTCTTTTCTAAAACTGGAAAAAATAAGATATGCTAAGAAAGGTAGTCTTGCCAAATTTTACAATAAGTGGCAACCATTTATGCAATTTTTTCAGGCTAACTAGGCCTAACTTTAACCCTCCCTTTTATTTTATTCTTTTAATTTTTTATTTTTATTTTATATATTCTTATTTATTTCTCTTTTTTGTAAAATTGTATAAATATATATTTTGTAATTTGTATTATTATTCGTTTGTTTTTTTTGTTTTTTATAAAAAAAAAGATAATTTGATAAAAGTTGTATACAAATATGTTTGGTATTGTTATCCAAGTGCCTTTACTTTGTTTTTGTGTGCAAATCAATAAATATATAAAACAGAAGATACACAAAGGCACTATTTAATTTATGCCCCCATAACTGCTGTTTAGCTAAGTGGGAGCGGTGGGCATTAGCTGCAGCAGCTCTGTCTATATAGCTGCTGTTGCGCTAACTGTTTTTGCTATAGACAGGTCTCACATAGTTATATTTAGCAAGATTAACGTAAAAATTGGCCGGAGTTCTCCTTTAAAGGCTGATCAGACACCAAAACACTGCGCTGATGCCTATAATACTCAGACTTTACAACCCTGGAAAGTTGTCACAGCAACAATCATTTTAACCTGAGTCATGATGATCACCAGGTAATGTATCAAATAAATCTACCGGGTATGTGCACTTGTATACAACCCAGTGCAATGGCAGATGGTGTCAGATTTCGGCCAGGCCAGAATTCGGCTGTGTAGTGTACTGATTGACCTACGGATGGATATAGAGAACGCCCACATTAGGACGGTAACGTATAAACACACTTCTTCCCGGCCCTCTGTCCTCACTTGGCTGGTGTGTTTCTCTTTGGGGAACTGCTCCAAAATCATGGACATACAGTATACAAAAAGGCTGATATAAATGAAGTAAAATTATGTACCTTCTGAAATGAAAGTCTAACACTGGCCATGCAAAGAATGTATTGTATTGATGCTATTGTCTTCCTGTTACTGCTGATGTCACTTTGTACAGAAACAGGGAGCGGCTTGAGACACAGAAACTGACCCAGAAACCTGGATAATGTTAGAGTGATGTTTACAGGGAGGTTTCTCAATGTTCCATGTAAAAACTCTTCTGTTGATGTGAGAGAATAATCTCCACTCTTTAGTTTTTGGACATTTACAGGAAGCAGAGCCCATTTAATGTCATACTGATAGAGGATGAAGAGAAGACGAAATAGGATACAACAAACTTCTTTGAAACCAGTTACCAGCTAGCGCTAGCTAAATTGGTACGCAGAACGCTGAACAAGACATTTCTAGGTGACGTTTAAGTAGGGCTGGGTGATAAAACGATAACGATATGTATCGCGATAGACACGTGATTGATATCAATAAAAAATGTGTTCGATAAAACGTTAGATATAGGCCTATATATATTTGTTCTTCGGTGGAAGAAAGAGCAAGTTTAGTTGCATTAACAAAGGCACTCTCTCTGGTAACCTAGCAACGTAGGGAGTGACAAGCTAACAGCCAATCGTGTAACAGTATCAAGTTTGGTTGCGCCGTTTCATTGTCTCGTGCTGGTCTGCTGGATTCCTCTCAGAAACCGGCGACTGATGAGCAGAAAATGAGTGCCCCGGCGAACGAGGAAATTGTAAATAAAAGAGGAAAAGTCAGCTCGCCAGTATGGCAGTTTTTTGGATATTACAAGTCTGACCGTAGTCAGACCAATGTCGTCTGCAAATTATGCAAGACCGTTGTCCCCGCCAAGACTGGTAATACCACAAACTTGTTTTACCATCTTAGTCGCGCTCACCCTTTGGAGCACAGCCGTATTCAACCAACAACTTCTGCAGCTGCTGCAACACCGCACAAGCAGCAGACGACCATGGAGAGGTACTCTGCATCAGTGCCTTATGACAAACAATCTAAACGGTACAAAGATATAAAGGAGGCAGTGGCATATCATATAGCCAAAGACATGCTTCCGCTTAGCACTGTCGAGAAGCCAGGTTATAAAAAGCTCATACACGTGCTTGACCCACGCTATGTTCTTCCTGGCCGAAAATACTTTTCTAAGACTGCCATTCCTAAACTGTATGTAATATGCAAAGAATCTGTGCAGCAAGAAATATTGTCAGCCAAGTACTTTGCAACAACCTCTGACCTGTGGTCAAGCCGTACTTCTGAGCCATACATTAGCTTGACCATTCACTTCATCGACAATGAATGGGTTTTAAAAACTAGATGCCTTGAGACTGCATATTTCCCCGGAGATCACACAGGAGAAGTGATAGCAGAAGGCTTGAAGGAGGCATTGTTGTCCTGGAGTCTGATTGAAGACAAAATGGTGTGCATCACCACAGACAGCGGGACAAATGTAGTGAAAGCGACTTCACTGAACAACTGGACACGGCTGCAGTGTTGGCCATCGTTTGCACTCTGCTATTGGTGAGTAGCTTTGTCATTTTAATGCTCGTCATCAATGTTAGTTCTGTAATGGCAAAATTATATTTTACCATATTAATTATGTCTTTTCTGTATGTGCTCTTGTTATGTCTCCCCCAAGGAGAAGTTAACTACATTTGTCTGTGAGAAAATAGCCAACCTAGGTTTACTGAGATACAACCGTAGTCACAAGGTCTCTACAGGTTATACGACATAACATCCCTGTGAACCAGACAGACCAGAAGTTCTCATCTTCATTTGTTATTAGATTGAATTGTGTGCTTAAAGCGATGTCACTCCCTCTCTCTTATCTGTGCATTTAAGCTGATGTTCTTGATGTGTGAACTTTGAAGACTCTTCCACATGTTGCTGCGTGCATCTTGTGAACGAGTTCTCCTATTCTGCGCAGAATATATGTACTTCAATAAATTACAAAAACCTACATTGGTTTCAGTCTACTATTTCTTGTTACTTGTTTCATCTTCAATTATTCTAAAAACAGTTAATTAATCTACACCTGCTGCACCCTGGGTATTTTCCATCACAGTTCCTATGGTGATTTTATTAGCCAGTAGTTGAGATTATATATTATAATTATATTATGATATATGTATGGAAGCAGCTTTACCCACTGATGTGTGTGTGTGTGTGTGTGTGTGTGATCTATTATCAGTTATTAACACTGGCACTGTTTTTCTGCAGGTGCTGCAGGAAAAGATAAAAGAGTGGAGAGGGCTGTAGGTGTGTGCAAGAAAGTGGTATCTGCCTTTTCTTACTCGTGGAACGTCTCCATCTTCCCACACACCAGCTGGTCACAGAGTCACTAACCAGGTGGGGCTCAAGACAAAAGATGGTGGCAAGGGTCCTAGAGCAACAAAAGGCCATCACTGAAGTTCTGTCTTCTGACAAAAACAACAGGCACCTGATCCCAACGTGGCAGGATATTGACGTCCTTGAGTCAATGCATGCAGCCTTAACTCCTCTCCTGGATTTCACAGACTCCCTTTCTGGGGAGTCATATGTGACTGTCTCGTACGTGAAGCCTGTGCTCCACCTTTTCCGCTCCAGTTTGCTGAAAGTTAATGAGGGGGACACTCAGCTCACAAAAGAGCTGAAGACAAAGATTATGACCTATCTCGATGAGAAATATGCTGACCCTGACACAGATGATCTCCTTGACATGGCTACCTTCGTGGACCCTAGGTTTAAAGGCCAATACGTCAGACCAGAGAAGGTAGGGGCCATTCAAATGAGAGCTGTGTCTGAGGTCATGGATGAAGACCAGGGCCAATCACAGGCAGGGCCTTCTGAGGGAGCAGCAGAGCAAGGTGCAGAAGGAGGAGCTGTCAGCGGACCACCTCTGCCACTGGGCGTAAAGAAGCAACGCAAGTCATTGGGGAGCTTTTTCAGAAAACAGTGCCAAGAAGATGATGCTTTGCCTCTCACTGAAAAACAAAAAGTGGAGAGTGAGCTGGAAAGGTACCTGATGTGCCCTGATGCAGACAGCGAGTCTAACCCTCTGGACTGGTGGAGGCTACATGAACGCAACTTCCCCAGAGTGTCTCAGCTGGCGAAAAACTACCTGTGCATCCCAGCCACCAGCACCCCCTCAGAAAGAATTTTTAGTACTGGGGGTAATATTGTAACATGCACCAGGGCAGCTTTAGACCCAGAGAAGGTCAACCAGCTGGTGTTCCTAGCACAAAACCTGGACTGAAAACATACTTGAATAGTTCAACTTCAAGTATTATTAGAGGAAGAATTACTTGAAGACTCGTTTGTTACTTTTTCATATTTCTGCAGGTTTCTAACAATGTTACTGTACTGTATCAGGTTTGTTATTTATGTTACAGATGTACATCAGTCTACCTCAGTTTTCTTTGTTTACAAAACATTGCACATATTTTAAAAAACTTTATTCACCAGAAGGTGAACAGCTAGTGAACTTCCTAGTACTAAGTTTGCACTAAATTCTCAGGTTTTTCTTTATTTATATTTAACACTTTGCACTATTTTATTACACTTTAAGTATTTCTTACATTTTCTTTTCATTTTGCACCTTAAATGTTAAGAGATAATTGTTAAGTGTTCATTGTGACTTTAGACTTATGTTTACATTTTAATTATTTGAGTTTTGCATGATTGTGTTGACATTTCTGTCTCAATAACTGAGGGGATTATGATCAGAGGAAGTTTAAGTTTAAAATAAAAATGTTTAAATGTACAATATTTTTCTCCTGGTCCTTATTTTAAATGGGTCATAAAAATATCAATAATTATCGATATCGACCGATATGAAACACTGATATCGTGATACAGTTTTCAGCCATATCGCCCAGCCCTACGTTTAAGATTAAAACATGGACCCAAAAGGTCATGGATACGCATTGCTAATCCTCTGTTCTGATTGACAGGTTGTTCAGCATCCCCTGCTTTATAGTCAATTTAAAAATAAATGGGACCATAATTTACTAAATGAATATCATGCTGTATTGAAGACGACTTGAAACTAACGATGAGGTCATAAACCCGTTATGTTAATATGGGTGTGTGCTTATTGAGGTAATTAATCAAGTGAGAAGTAGGGTCATTATCTCATTTGTCTCGCTTTGCCAGAACTCTGGCTAGTCCACACAGCATTCCGGGATGGAAGAAAAATGTGCTCTGGTTTGCCATTTTTTAAAACCAATCACAATTGTCATGGGCGGCGCTAAGCTCCGGACGGAGCCACAGTGCCGCTGCAAAATAGCCTCAGGAAGGAACTAGTTTTGATGGAATATGTGTATGTTAAAACGTTTTTTTAGTCGTGCAACAGAAACTAGAATGCAGGTTTAAGGCACTTCCACATTGTCTTCACTTTTCAGACCCGGAAGTTGCTGCTCTGCCCTGACATATCTAACTGCACACACCAGCAGAACAATGGAAAGCAGTAGGAAACCTCCATCCGCAGCTCTAACTTAGAATAACACGTTACTCCTCAGTCTTTCAGTCTGGAGGTAAAGCCACACTTTTACAAACAGGAGACCATGACAAGCGTCAGTGAACATACCCGCAGCCAGAACATCCTGGTTCCATGCAGACGGGTAGCACTGTGCTGCCACGACAGATACTCGTTGACGCGAGCACGCTGCTGGAGGTCAGCTGGGTACCAGAAGTCTGGAGTCTTAAACTTATCTGCCAGATACAGCAGGATGGCAATGCTGCAGAGGCAAACATAACTAATGACTACCACACAGGATACATGGGTTTATACAGGTGAATTACCTTTGAAGAACATTTAAATAATCACCTTTCAGCCAGGCAGAAGTCTCCATCTCGCAGAGCTGGGACTTTTTTTATCAAGCTTATCTTCTCAAACTCATCTCCACGCTGATCACCTGAAACCAACACACACAAACACACCTGGGGAAAGTCAGCAGCAGCAATAAGATGTTTTGGTACTGACCCACCGGTACTAAGAATACTTTAACTGCTTGTCAGACAAGTAATTTTGCAGAAAAAAAAGGTCTAATGTGGTCTACAAGTTTCCCTTAAATTTCCCCTTAACTGCCGAATCGGAAGCTGCGAATCGGATGCCAACTTCAGCGTCGTCATTATGATAAGATGAAGATACTCTACAGAGGTCTGGCAATGCGAGACTAAGAAGTAGCCTATCCTAGACACATTTTTTGAATTTTGTCTTGAAAACTACATTTCTGACACTAGTTTAAAATCTGCCTTTACATGCAGCCCTGGTGATTGCTTCAGTAGCTGTGAAGTGTGTCGTGTACGGTGTCTCACTTGACAGGCAACTCAACACATCGCTAATCTCCCTTGGTATCTCAGGTTGTGAGTTCCAGTACCGGGTGATGCAGAATAAACATGCTACCCAGTAAGCACACATACGTCGGCACGACGTATGCAATTGATCACTTTGTCTGCAATTGATCGCGGGTCATAAAGAAGAATAATGAAGCATCGTTTATTGAGCGTCTGGACATCTTATTATGATGGAAATATATACATCGCAGCGACGTATTAACTATGTCGGAACGATGTATTAAAAGTTCCTCAGTTGTTCGCGGTAGGGCTGCAGCTATCGATTCTTTTTGTAATCGATTAATCTAGAAATTAATCGATCGATTAATCGGATAATTTTTTTTTGCGTTTTGAAACGGCCAAAACAAATAATGTATAACAAAAATGATGTGGCTGTAAAATGATCAAGCATTTGGCTTTTATTTCTCAAAAGAACAGAGGTATTTATTCCAACTCCAACATTTGGCAATTTAATTTATTTAAGTTCCATGCTGTAATCTAGCCCTGACATCAAAGGAAATATCTGTTTTATGTAGATTTCTACACCTGCAGCATTTACCATTAGGCTACTAACAAATAATATAGAATTTCTGGGGTGAGCCTATTTGCTATGGTAACCTAGCAACCTGTGTGTGTGTGTGTGTGTGTGCACGCGGAAGAGTTAGAGACGAGGGTGTATGTGTGTGTGTAGGTTTATTTTTTTTTTAGGCTATACTCTCTTGCAATTGAACGTGAATAAGTTTACTAGTTAAAAACATCAAAGCTAAACATCATATCTAGTCAACCCGCATCACGGCATCGCTACAAATACAGTATGCGATTAAAATCAGCGGCTGCTTAGGCTACGTTACCTTGTTTCAGCGACGCTCGGTGAAACGGCGTGGAGCGGATGTTTTCGGTTCAGATGCTGAATCATTGAAGTCGTACTGCTGTGGTATACCAGGTCAGTAGACACATTGCACCTTGTTCTCTTCCCAAACTTTAGACATTCTCTGCCGTTTCTGGACATCTTTACTCTCCGCCATCGCGCTAACTAAATTCCAAATGTATCGCGCGCTAGTGGTGTGCTTCCTGAACAACAGTCCGTGTGGAACAATCAGATCCCTGCGTGTATAGTGCGCGTCATAGGAATTTAACGAGGCTTCGAGGCAGAGTTTTTGCCTCGAGGAATTTTTGTAATCGAGTTACTCGAGTAACTCGAATCGTTTCAGCCCTAGTTCGCGGGTCATTAGGAAGCATTGTTTATTGAGCGTCTGGACGTCATATTGCGATGGAAATATATACATCGCAGCGACGTATTAACTATGTCGGAACAATGTATTAAAAGTTCCTCAGTTGTTTGCGGGTCATTTGGAAGCATCGTTTAATGAGCGTCTGGATGTCTTTACTACACACACTGTTGTGATGGACAGTGAATCTGAATTCTGCCCAGCAACATATTCGCGCCACAGGAAGGGAAAAATTGTCAGCCTACGACAGGTAGGAATAAGAAGGAGACTGCTTCGTTGCTGCTGTCAAAACCCCACGGTAAGTTGCGGTAGCTAAGTTAATTTACTGTCTGTTGTTCCATAATTTAATGTTACCGTAATTTGGCTAACCATAACGTTACACAGGCCAGTAACGTTAGGCTAACGTTACCCAATATCCCTTAACGTTAGCTAACAGTAGCTAACTGACATTGAGAAACAGCTACTGAGTGCCGCACCTCGTCATACTTTGCTCATATCAGTTAGTTTAATTCTTTGGCTTAAATGGAACTGAAACCTCAACTAGGAACATAAAGCTGAAGACTTGTTATCTAATCAAAATGTAAAGGTAAATTCGGCATGTAGCTACCTATATAGCGTTAGTTAAAAAAGGTATAGTGGAGGATTTTCTTTTTCCGGGTGTATCATCAAAACTATTGATCCTCCTAGTTGTCAATCATTCTGGGATATGTTTACGTAAGGCCGTCGTACGTGCCGTGACCAAAGACAGTATATAAAAGGCTGTGACAGGTCAGCGAGCAGACGGCCACAGCGTCCGACCATAGACCGTATATAAAAGCCTGCGACCGCTGCCTGTCTCCCCGCTCTCAGCGATAGCTTGTTTGTGGCCTGTAGCATGCTAAAGTTAGCTATAGAGATGCTTGTCGTAAATAGATTTCCACTTACCGGTGGCTTGTAGAGCCATGCCGACAGCAACTTGTAAACAGAGCGTGCACGAGGAGAACTAGGCTTGTGCATGCTCTCTCGTGCACACGTTTAATAGGCGTTCCATCTCGGGAGCAGGTAGGGTGTTGCGCATGTGCATTTTTTCCAAAAAGTGGAGAGGGCGGTACTTTTCTAAAATTCGGGAAAATCCTCCATTATACCTTTAATCTGCCAACTAACATTAAAGCATATTTAAAAAAGGTGTATATATTATTAAATCATATCTATCAACAGTAAATAGTCTAACCCTTTGGAAGTTGTACTTGGGTTACATTTTGTATTCAAAATACACCTACTGACCAAATGGCCTTACTGTTTGAGCCTCTGAGGAAAATTTAGCAGAGAATTTAACAATGTTAACATTTGGCTTGCCATATTCTACTTAATGAAACTGGTCTTCTATTCACATCTGCAAAAAAAAAAAAAGACATTACAATTATTATTCAACCACTTCTTAAAAACAAAGGGAGAAGAAACAAAAAATAAAATAAAAAAACTTCCATGCATTAAAAGTTACTTCTTCGAATAACGCACATAACCCAAATCTTTTGTTCTTGCCACAGCAGCAGCACCGAGGAATCCTACTTTCCTGAGTCCGAAGCCGAGGGCCATCGAGGATCCCCGACTGGCAACGGACTGGAGTAGAGGCTGTGTTCTTAATAAATAAATGTTATTCTTGGCTCAATTGTTCCGTGTCTTTGGGTTCAAATAACATTATCATTATCCCATAGGCATCCAAAAATTGAGAAAGGCTAACAAAGTGACGTTTTTTAAAACTGAAACGATGCATTGAACATCCCGTTGTGTGTGCCAGCGCCTTTTAATTACCACGGATTTACAGACACGTCTCTACTGATTGAGTATCACCTGGAACACAGGTAATAATCGAGAGACACACCCACCAAACGAGAGGAAACATAACGCAAGCCGTTGCACACCGTTCCCAGGAAACGTGCCGTTTTGATATTGAACGTGCCCCAGCTCTTTGCCTGAGGGGGAACAAAAACACTGGTTTTAGCTTTTAATAGTGTTTTTGTACATTAGCCCTTAGTATAGACCACAGTATGATCATTATCTCAAAATCTAGCTACATGATCAAACGTTTTTTTTTCCATTTTCAGAATAACTTTGAATGTGTTAGTGTGCTATTTTCTATAATAATTTCAACATGTGTAAATTGTCTGAGTACACTGAAACGCTCTTTATCAATAAAATGTATTACTGTAAGTAATTCGTGTGACCTATACTGACCAGTTTTGTTAAATGGATTAATGCAAGATCAATTGATCAGCACATCTCTTACAGATGCGGTCTCAGGACCGCATCTGTAAGAAATACGTTGAAACGATGTATATAAGCCTGCATCTCTACGACGTATGGCATACGTTAGAACGATGTAATAAATATTATTATACCATGGTCTGGGTGAATACTCGATTCTGATTGGCTGCTGGGTGTCCATAAAAAAGTGATATAGGACACCTAGTAAAGGAGTTCCTGTGAAACTGACTGTTTACTGTTAAATCAATAACTAAATCAATGCGCTACATTAAATCAAAAAGGAAATGTGGATCTGTTATTTCCAACTCGAACACCACAGGATGGCGCTAACACACGCTGCAGGAAGTAAGTTATACTTCCCCTCTGGACTGACTTTGTTTCACAGAGAATAACGTTATCTCACATCCCGTTCACTGTTCAGGTCGCTACTCCAGGCTGCGCCGCTGCGGCCGACAGTAACGTTACACATCGCAGATCAAATTGTTCGTAAAAGTCGTTATATTGTTTTGGGGACAATGACATGGCTGGATAGCTAGCTTGTCTTGTTGTTTAACATACTGTCAAATTTGTTTTACTGATTGCCAACTGTACACAATGTTATTGACTTTGGATCTTGCTAGCATAGCGTTAGCCTTCTGGCTCGTAGCTGAGCTGAAGGATTCTATCAGCTGAGCGGACTATAAACATCTCCGGTTGCTAAGGATGGCAATGTCGTATCTAAGGTCCTTCCTATTTCCTGGAGGAGTGAACAACGTTTGCATTGCATAAGAATCTGATGGATGGGAATGATTGTTCCAGGTATTAGTCAAACCGTCAGAAGTAACAAGGCAAACAGAGTTATTGTTTGTAAAAACTTTAGATTTCAATTGTAAAACTAATTAAAATGTGAAAGAAAGTTTAAAAAATATGTTATTTGGCAAGTGACCATGGTATAAGTGGGTTAATGCCCGACGAGGTGTCCATTGTCAGGTATTAATGGACTTCGACTTAGAGTTCCACTGGGGGTGATCACGGTCCAGTGCAAAATGAATGGGAGTCTATGGAGCTAGACGGCTAAATGTGTCTCTTTCGCCTGATTGTCGTTGAGAAATCTCACATTTGATTGTAGTTTTGCAAGTTCAACATGGATTATAGGTCAAAAGTATAGTATAGTAGAATGAACGAGTACTTATGCCCTTTCGATTTCTTACAGGTTGAGTCATTGTTGCCCATGCCACACTAGCATTCTGCTAATGAATGCTGATTGGTCAGTGAAGGACTGATTACGACCGGAGATCCCGCTTGACGGCATCCGAAGCGGAGCCAGAATGTCAGAGTGAATATTTCGGCGTGGTCGTTAAAACATTAGCAAACCTCTTTCTAGCATGTGTATTGACATGGAGAGTCTAACCTGTCAGCTGTGTTGTCGATGCCTCGAGAGAAAAAAGGAAGAGACTCAGAGCTCGCCGTAAAGCAGTATCTCTGTATCTCGTATATGTGTATGACGTCATTGACATTTTAAAAGGCTTTTTAGAACAAAAAAGTGACTTTAAAAAAATCTAACACCCAGCAGTATGTAGTTTCTTTGCCCCCCCTTTCGAATGCAACATTCAAATTACTAGACAAAAAATGATATCCTGAGAAAAGTGGATTTTTAGGGGTATAGCTCCATAGAGTCCCGTTCATTCTGCACTGGCCTGTGAGCGCCATCTAGTGGAACTCAGAACCTGGAAGTAACCAAGGGGGCAGGCTTCTCTCCTCAGAGCGAAGCCCCCATTTTGCTAGCCCTGTTCCCATCACCCCCGTTAGCATCCCATTGACTGCAATTCATCTTGGCGTCACTTTGACAGCCAATAACTTTACATCTGAAGCGTTTAAAGACTTGATTTGTCCGTTGTTTATTTCTAAAGAAACACGACAATGTACACAAGGCTACATTACCTTGTACCTCACGTTATGGCTCCGTAGCAGACGTTTTTATAAAAATAGGCTAACGATTGCGTCATAGCCACACGACTTACTGTCGCATTGTAGAGGAATGACCATATAGTATAGGAGAAGCTCGCAGGCAGTTCCAACGTACATTAGCTGTTTAGTTTAATTACTAATGTTAACTAAGTTAGCAATAATTAGCCTGTGCCTGTTATCTCCTTACATATACCTACGCTCTCCGTCTCTGATAGATTGGGAATGATTGAGATTTCTCTTGGCACAGCTACCAGAAGACTTACAACGTTCAGAGATGTAAGTTTGCAGCTGCGCAGTAACGCTCAGTAACACTTAACCATCACCGGAAAAGTGCTGGTAAGAGGCTTCACTTGTCTCCGTCAAAAACAGCGGGGTCGTTGGGTCCATTTTTCTTTTACTGTCTATGGAAGTAACGAGGGAGTGGAACTTCTTCCTATTAGAAATTCTTTGCTGTTGCCTAGCAATGCAATTCCATTGAAAAGGTCTATATGTATACGTCGCGGAGAGAGCGGCTATATGTCGCTGAAACGTCGTGCCAGTGAGCAAACTACCAAAATACTACGTATCCCCGATGTATTTTGATTACATCGCCGCGACGTATGTGTGCTTACTGGGTAATACCACTCAGGCACTGCGCTGTGTGGATTAGAGACAGACTTGTATTTTTCATTTCTCTTCCTTCTTCCTCAAACCGCGTGGTCCTGACTCACAGCTGCGCAGCAGCTAAAAAAATTTGGATACGAAACTTCCTGAAAGTGAAATGCGACGTGTTACCGCGCGTTACCCTCGTGAACGGCTGTTTTGTAAAAGACGGGTTTTGTTAGGAGAAAGGTAAAACTGAAGTATCAAAAATAGCAGTTTGGAACGGAAACTGAATATCAAACACGTTCAAATCATACCCATCGGTATCAATATCACACACTCATCGCTATTACAAGTTAACAATCATCCCCTAAAGTATTGTTTTTCAATCTACAAAACATTAAGAGACATGATTAGAAAACGTGAGAACAACTAAATCAACCAAAAGGTGATCGTTAACCCCGTTTAGAAAAAAACTGCCTTCTGATAACGAAAGTCAAAAATGGGCCTTCCATTTAATGGTTTCAGCTACATTGCATATAGCTTGTGGAAAAGGTTGTCTAAAGGCAGTTTCCCTGTCCTCAAGAGTCCTGAACCGTTAGAGTAGCATGCTCGAACTCGCTTCTTAAGTTTCAGTAGAAACTTGAACTCACCCTGCATCAGCGACACCGTTTTGAATTCAAAGGGAATGTTGTTCTTCTTTGCGAAGATATACACAGCGCGGCAGGGCTGAGAGAAAAGGTCCAAGTACAGCTCTAACGCCATCGTTGCTTCTTGATGCTCTCTCGTTGACTTTCTTCAGGTATCAACGGTCCTTTATTATTTAACTACGGTGGTTCACGCCTCTCCTATTCCAACGAGTGACGAGTTCACTATGGGAGCCAAGTACCGCCCCATCTCTGTCTGAAGCATGTCCTCTAGTTTCCACAATGGATGTTATTATATTACGGTTTTCTCTCATTACTGCTAGTAATATAAACTTTCAACTGAGAGAACATAGTTGGGGATCTGTCTGGCAGACAGGAATTCAGTAGTAGTAATAGTTAGAGTACTTTTGAACTTTGAATTGAATCTGTTCTCTCTGAAAAAAAGGTTTAACAAATAATTCATCAGACACGACAGATCACTGGCTGGAAGGGGACTGACTCACCTCTGACATAAAACTCAGAATTATCTATGTTCCTGCTCTTAGTCATCACAGTAGAAATTAAGGGCTTATGAAACTTTGATAAAACTATGATTTAAATGTAGCCTACTGATTGATTGATTATTGTATGGCTCTGTGAATTAATAGTTTTTTTCTACTAACAGCCATGATGCCAGTATGCCCAAATTAAAATTAATATAAAATACAGACATCAAATTAGTAAATGATATGTTCATGGTTGCCTTGCATAACCAACTCTAAACTGGGATCTATCTGCTGTTGACGTATTTTTGATTGTCAGACATTCTAATTGCAAATCGCACCACATCTACATGAACATAAAAAACAAGAATCTTTTTTGGACTCCCATGCATCTCGAGATTTTAAAGAGACATCTGTGTTTACTAAAAAGCTTGGTGTAGAAAATTTCATTATTAACAAAAGAGGCACCAGTTCTTTCTTTCCATCAAAATGTAATGATTTCAACTTACTTTTTATTTAATAAAAAGCCTTCTAAAATAATGTCATTAAGTCAAAGTAATGAAAAATATGTTCTTCTATTTCAAATTGAAGAATGTTTATTAATGGTGTTTTTCAAATATAACATTCTTCTTTGAACATTACTTGAAGGATAAGCTGAATGCCACCATTCAAATGAACCTGCTTTATGTAATAAAGAAAAAAAAATATTATTCTAATACTAATAGATTTTACAGGTGATTGTATTCAAATGCCAGTTCATGAATTCAATCTCATCAAGAAACAGTTCATCCAAACCTGATGGGGACAAAGTGACTAAACAACAGGTTTACCCTCAAACTGACATTTAGCCCATAGTGTTTGTTTGGTGTTAGTTGAGTGGCTGGATTGGATTAAATTATGCAATACAAGTAATGTTTACAAAAGCAACATGTCTTTTAATCATAATAAAAATAGAAGTTATTAACATTATGTTTTACAGCTTTAGGAACTGCAAACTTGTAACATATTGGCCAGACTCAAAATGAATTCATCTTTACTTCAATGTGTGATTCATACTGGTCTAGTGTCCTCTTCTTCTTTCAGGATTTAGATTGTGAAATGTATTAGCACGTCTTTCACAAGAAGCTCATGACGGTTCCCTTCTTCCCGACCTGGTGAGGCTGCAGCGCGTGGAACACAATAACAATCCTGGGAATCAGAACAAAACTGTCAATCATTTACCCTGTGCATTCCTACAAATACTGTATCAAAGAGCCGCAGCTGCTGTGTGCTGATCAAGGAGTGCTTAGAATTAGTTATGATTCATCACTTCCTGTCAGAATCTGATGCCATATGTCCTTTGGAGAAACACAGTGAGTCTGTCGTGTCTTGGATGTGAATGTGTGTTGTAGTTTTAACCGCGACAGTCCATTTTGCAAGACTGAGTTCTGCCTGTCTACAAACCAAGAGTGCAGCCAGATTATAAACAAAAAATGATAACAGCAGTAAAGACAAGGACAAGGGCACATACTGTACCTGGTGAATTTAAGTCCATCTGAAACATGTATCATTTAGTAATAAGTGTGTAAGATTGTTCTGATGTCTTGTTAAATTGAAAAGCCAACCCAAGTTTGACATCAAAGCAAACGCGATGAATAACTAATGTTAGGGCTAAAAAGTTAAAAAAATACAAACCTCCAGACCTGTAGTCTGAGCCCAGAGCTGTGTTTCTACTGTAAGGGACAGCATTTATAACAGTCAAATCAATTCAGACCAATCAGTTTATTTTAATGGAATTGCTGTCATCAGTGGATTCAGCCCAGTGATGAGATACATTAAGTTTGCACTGTGGTTTTGCCTATAATTTAACTTTGGTCAACTTTGACATGTGAATTGCTGTGGACCAATTAGAAATCATATTGGCAATGCTGAACTTTGAGGGAATGGAGAGCCGGAGGGCCCAAACTGGAGGAAGCTATCTTATTACATATTTGTTAAACCATTCACTTTTATATAACCTTGCTTTGCTGGAGTAAAACTGCTCCACAACAGAGATGCAGCATTGTCAGTCAGCACACAGTAGTGGATGGCAGAAATATGTTTTCTTGAATTAAAATACTATGTGGTTATTAGGGAAACCCTCTAGGGACCTATACTATGACCTGCAAGGTGAGGGTGACAAAGGCATCAGTAGCCTTGCAAAGTTGTCAACAGAAGATATGATGCACCCGGTGACCAGGCCTGAGCTCGTGGCTTTAATAAATACACTGGATAAGGGGACATGCCCCCCCGCACATATTTTAGCCAGGTCGCCATACTGCAGCGACATGTAAACAGAAAGTTTTTCTGCTGCAACAACTGACGTGGTCAAGCCGTAGGATGTGTCATACTCATTGTGCACATACATATTTAAAGACTGTCCAGAGAAGTTCACAGACAGTGTTTAAAAAGTGCATTTCTGCAATCTGACTTACATGCCTGTAGTTGCCTGGTGTAAACATGTAAACTACATGTTTACACCAGGCATATTTGTCAGTGCTTTATGTTGTCATAATTATTACATGTTTACAAGGTTCAACAAATCAGTCAATATACTACTGTGATTGAAGTAGTCTATAAATAATAAAAGTAGTTTATAAAATAATATGTCATTCATACAAATTCATGCATAACCTAATTTCATACTAACATACAGGCCTGGCCTACAGGAAAGTACAGTTTATGTATTATTATGTTGGTCATACTATACAATGATTTATTGTTTGTCTTTGTTGAATAATACAACCGACACGACACAAGACATAAAGCCTTCTGGGATCGGTTTATAACTCAAACTTGCCAAGAACCGAGACCCGTTTGATTACATAGACTCATGCATTAGGCACGGTTACGGTCTCGGTCAGTAGCCTGGTGCGCGGTCTCCTCGAGACAGCCTGCCTACCATGTAACAAACATTTAACTTAAAGCCCCATTGTGTAACGTTTGTAGTTGTTTATTCACAAACGTGTCCTTTTTTATGAATATTGACCACCACCATCAATTTCAAGCAGGGCATGAAATTAACACCCGCCCACCCGCCAAATGCGGGTGAATTTTGCAATTGGCGGGTAACACTGTCAATCTACCTGCCACATTGGCAGGTAGCCAATGAGAATTGAATGATTCAGACGCGCAACTATTGGTAAGCAGGGTACGCGGTTGCTTACGGGCCCAGACCAATCAGGGGCCTGCATCACTGGAAGACATTGATTGACAGCCGGGGCCCCCTATCGCATTTGCATTACTCGCGACAATCCCAGCAGTCCCACGTGCAGCCACTGACCAAGCGGTAGTGAGAACGGGTCAAATTCATTTCCTTGTTTCTGATAACGAAGACAAGACGTGTGTGACTCGAACATTTCACATTTACCATCAATGTACGCTGTAGCGATGTTTCACTCTGAAAGCTGCTGCCGTTTCAATCCTGTCCTGGGCTGTTGCTCGATTTCCCCCGCGACGCGCGCACACACACACACACAGACACACGGACACACGGACACAATCACACGGTGAATGCAGGAAAAAACGGAGATGAGACGTACATAATGACCTAAATTGAGGACAGCTACGCTCATTATTGTAAGTGCAATAAGTTAAAGTCCAATAAGTAGCTACTCAAACCGTATGAATGTGTCCCAGACCAGGATAGAAAATTAACTAACAATGTAAAGATCAACAAGCCACACTATAGGCCTACTGTATGTTCAAATTTGATTAATTCAATAAAGTATTATGTTTTGCCTTAATACACAGGCTACGATGAATAGGACAGGATAGGATCAGAGAGACACAGTAATTCCTGTTTTTCACCTTTATGAGGCAAAAAAAAAAAAATCTGGCTGGTAAAAAGTCATTGTGGCTGGTGGTCAAAAAAGTTAACTTCATGCCCTGATTTCAAGTATTCCTATTGGCTTGAAATGTTACATTTGCAATTGCATGAACTGGGGTAGACGCTCCATATTCATACATGAACTGGGGTAGACGCTCCATATTCATACATGAACTGGTGTAGACGCTCCATATTCATACATGAACTGGTGTAGACGCTCCATATTCATACATGAACTGGGGTAGACGCTCCATATTCATACATGAACTGGTGTAGACGCTCCATATTCATACATGAACTGGTGTAGACGCTCCATATTCATGCTCCATCTTGAAATACGTTAGCCGGTGAGGGACATACAGGACATACTGCTCCACCTTTCACGTTTTTGACTCACAGCTGCTGCTAATGCTGCTAACGGGTATCGTAGCTTCCCGGCCCCGGCAAGTTAGAAGAAGGAAACACGGAGGACTACACTACACATATTCAAAATCTAAATTTCAGAAACAGGAGTCTTCTCCTTCGCCCAGAATAAGAAAACGGATATTGAGAAGAGCAAGAGACCGGCGTCATCAGAAAAAAGAGTGAACACTGGAGCTGCTTTGGACGCACACACCAAATCCCAACTAGTTAATTATCCTCCGGACCGCTGCAGTCTTTTTTTTTTTTTCTCTCTCTCTTTCTCCTTTCAGTCAGGTGGCGTGCGTGCCCGCTCTTGGTGTGAAGCGTGTGTCCGCGCCTCTCTCTGACATGCACTCCAACAAGACGGCCTTCTGTACACTTTCGCTTTTTGAAGCGTGACGGCTACCGTAGCTGCAATACGTACTTTCAACTGTGTGGCGATAGAGAGTTGATTTCGATACATGATCTCAACACTAGATGGGAGTAATTCTTACACAATGTAGCTTTAACATAACTACCGAGATAACATGACGTGTATTTGTATGTGATATCCATCGGTAATGTAGCCTATGAATTTCTATGTACACAATCATCTAAGATGCACGAGAAATAAAAGTTTCTGGGATCGGTTGATAACTCAAACTTGCCGAGAACCAAGACACCCGTTTGATTACACAGACTCGAGCGCTTGCACGGTTACATTCGGTCTGGCAGTCTCCTCGTGACAGCCTGCAACATTCACTTCTCTTAACATTTAACTTAACATAATTACTAGTGTTGGGCGGTATGACCAACTATTTGTATCACGGTATTTTTTAAGATTCTGGCGGTTTCACGGTATATCACAGTATTTTCTTTCTTTTGCTTGATTGGGTCTTTATATAAGTTTCTAATGCCGTATTTTACTGTCAGGAGTACATAGAATATCACAAAAACATTTTAATATCATGTTTACTAAAATCTTTGATTACTAAACGTTTGCTTGGCTTCACAGAATTATATATATATATATATATATATATATATATATATATATATATATATATATATTAGGGATGGGCATTCGATTAAATTTTCTTCGTCGATCGTCGGGAGAATTAATGATCAATTATCGATTAATCATTAATATTTTTATATTAAAATTCATTATTTATTTAACTTTTTATAAATTAAAAACGCAATGAAAATACAAAAATACAGCATGTTTTTACCTCGATGAGATCTTAATTACAAGAAGAACAACGTGTGGCAGTTAAACTGGAGGTTTGGCTAAACTTAAAGATATATGCGCTGCGGTGTTTAATTTAGCAGCGGAACCGTTGCTGCGAGCCGGCGTTGTTAAACAGAGACCCTTGTTTGTTCCAAAATAATAAATAAAAAATAATCATTCAATAATAACTTAACCATAACTTAACCAAAAACATAATACTACTTAGATCTGACAGGTTTTGTCAAAATGTAACTCCAATGTAACTATCCAAGGCACGGACAAAGCCTAATATAAAATAACCAGTTACTCACATAGAACTTCTGCACCAGTCTACTGGTTTTTGTTGAGAAAGATAAGCAGGTTGACATGATCTGGGGTCTGAGGTTCCCTTAATACATCCATGGGTCAGACGCGACCGCTACCTGGTGATCGTCAGTCCATCCGCCGAACACACCCGCCGGCACGGGATGCACAGGTACCTCCGCGCTAACTTGGCCAGCCCGGCCCGGGGAACCTCGTTCCGTTCCTCGTTTCGTAGTGAGTTTCTACCAGTCTGGTGATGGTACGTCGTGACGGAATGTGAAATGCTGGTTCCAATATCCATCTCAATGAACGTGCAGATCCCTCCGGTAATTTCCCTCTGCTCGTTGTGCATCGCAGCTCCTCCGTGCTAACGCCGAGTTGATGCTAGGTTGATACTGAGAGCAGGACGCACCGCCACCGACGTTAACCAGGGTCGGATGCACTTTGTTTAAGTGGTACATCATTTGAGTCGTGGCCGTGTTGTACTTATACACGGCGTCGCAGTTTTTGCAGTGAACTAAGTCGTTTTTTAAATCAAAATGGTCCCACGCTACACTTCGCCGTGACCTCTTCATGTTTACTTTGAATCAAAACGTAACTCGCAGCTAACTGAGCAGCCTATGGCGCCCCCGGGTGGTAAAATGTTTAATTACTGCTGACACACTGGAAATCATTACATTGCTGCAATCACACTACACAACGCAACCCGCATTAGTTTAATCGATGACAAATTAACGTGATCGACGAAATTCTTAATGATCAATCGTCGATCAATTATGCCCATCCCTAATATATATATATATATATATATATAAAAAACGTTATATGTATATAATGTTATATGAAGGAGAATGCATCAAACAGTTACAGAATACAAAGTAGTAAAATATACTTAAATTAAATGAATACACATATCAACAACTTTAACATGGTTTCCCTTTCAAAACAGAATAGTTGTACAACCCCAAATCAGAAAAAGTTGGGACAGTATGAAAAACACATAAAAAAAGAAAGTAGTGATTTATAAATGTACTTTGACTTGTATTTCATTGCAGACAATGTGAACACAAAATATTTCATGTTTTGTCATTTCATTTGTAAATATACATCCTTTCCTGTCATTCAGACCTGCAACACATTCCAAAAAAGGTTGGGACAGGAGCAATTTAGGGCTAGTAATCAGGTAAATTGGTTAAATAATGATGTGATTTGAAACAGGTGATGTCAACAGGTGATTGTAATTATGATTTGGTACAAAAGCAGCATCCAAGAAAGGTCTAGTCCTTTAGGAGCAAAGATGGGCCGAGGATCGCCAGTTTGCCAACAAATACGTGAGAAAATTATTGAAATGTTTAAAAACAATGTTCCTCAAAGAAAGATAGGAAGACATTTGCTTATTTCACCTTCAACAGTACATAACATCATTAAAAGATTCAAGGAATGTGGAGGAATTTCAGTCCGTAAAGGACAAGGGCGCAAGCCTAAGCTGAACAACCGTGATCTCCGAGCCCTCAGGCGGCACTGCATCAAGAATCATCATTCATCTATAAGCGATATCACCACATGGGCTCAGGACTACTTTGGCAAACCTTTGTCAAGTACCACAATATGTAGTTACAGCCACAAATGCCAGTTAAAACTGTACTGTGCCAAAAGGAAGCCCTATGTTAACAGTGTCCAGAAGCGCCGTCGACTTCTCTGGGCTCGGAGGCATCTGGGATGGACCATCACAGAGTGGAAACGTGTACTGTGGTCAGATGAATCAGTATTTCAGGTATTTTTTGGGAGAAATGGACGCTGTGTGCTCCGGACCAAAGAAGAAAAGGATCATCCAGACTGTTACCAGCAACAAGTCCAAAAGCCAGGGTCTGTCATGGTATGGGGTTGTGTCAGTGCCCTTGGAAAAGTTAACTTGCACTTCTGTGATGGCACCATTAATGCTGAAAAGTACATAGAGATTTTGGAGCACAATATGCTGCCTTCAAGAAGACATCTTTTCCAGGGACGTCCATGCATATTTCAACAATGCAAAACCACATTCTGCACACATTACAAAGTCCTGGCTGCGGAGGAAGAGGATACGGGTACTTGACTGGCCTGCCTGCAGTCCCGACCTGTCTCCAATAGAGAATGTGTGGCGCATTTTGAAGCGCAAAATGCGACAACGAAGACCCCGTGCAGCAAGAATGGGACAAAATTACACCTGAAACACTTCATCACTTGGTGTCTTCAGTCCCTAAACGTCTTTTAAGTGTTGTGAAAAGGAATGGCAACATTACAAAGTGGTAAATGCTTTACTGTTCCAACTTTTTTTGAAATGTGTTGCAAGAACCAAAATAGGAATTTTGTTTTTTTGAAATAAAAACAATAAAAATCATGAGGAACACATTAAATTATGTGTTGTTGTATTGTCTGCAATGAAATACAAGTCAAAGTACATTTAGAAATCACTACTTTCTTTTTTTATTTGTTTTCCATACTGTCCCAACTTTTTCTGATTTGGGGTTGTAATAACTTTATGAGCGTGTTGAACAATGTGGTAACCCTATAATGTTACCCACCAAGCATTAAGCATTAAGTTAGCTAATTGTCAACCAACACATTGTAGTAACGTTAAACTGGATCGATATTGATATGTATCAATAAATAAGATCTCTGCTGTATTACTGTGTTGCAAAGTGGAATGTTATCAATCATAAAATGATGCTGCGTGGCAGAAAAAGCAGTATTATGGTTAGGAGTATTTGTTTCTGTGACATTGTATGATTTACAATTACACTCAAACGTATCATCTGGGAGCCGTGTTTTGAAGGAAGTTAAGAGTAACTAGAGGGTGAAAGGTTAAATGACGCCACTGACAGGCGACTAGGAAGGAAAGGAAACGTGCCGTGTCTGAAAATAAAATAACAGATTTCTCTGGGTTTGAAGTTTGGTGGAAACATTTGCGAGAGTGTAACTATACAACTCCAAAAAAATATCTAACATAGGTATGGTCGTTTTTAGACATTTTAATGCAGAAATGTTACATATTGTACCTTTAAGGTTAAGATAGCCGATTGGTCAGGGGATAGGACCTGAACAAATCGGGTTACGTTACCTTGTGTAAGCATGGAGGCCTGGCCAATAGTAGTGTGTGAATGCTATTGAAGGGCGGGTCTTGCCTCGAAGTTGCGTTGGTTCCATAATAACTGATACTGCGTTAGAAACACCTCAGCTCTGATTGGTTGTTTATCTTATGCCTTTTGGAGTACCAGGAAGAGGCAGAGGAATGTGATTTTTACACAGATTATCTCTTTCCTGTAGTTCTGTCAATACATAGTGACAGTTTGAGCAAATATGACAAAAAGATATTTCTTATTAATTTATTAAGGTACAAACTGTAGCTTAGTGAACATAACCAAGCAGCTTGGGAGGTTGTGACACATATTTTAGTAATTGTTAATTATTTACACAAAGTTTATTCAAAATCTAATTTAACTGTTATATTTTACTTAGGAACTTTGTGGTAGCTCGGAGATTATTGAGGGGACAGCCCTGGTTTATGTGCAGCTGTAGGGTACAATGCACAGATGTCCCACTATTGAATTAAAAACAAATTTGTGCATCCAAACTTTTTCCTATGACTACCTTCAATCATGGTGATTGAAGGTAGTCCTAGGAAAACATTTGGATTAAGTACAGGCCTTGTTATTACTCAACAGTTCTGAAGAACTTCCCCTGACTTTGACGTGCTGACGTTGACGGTAAGCGTATTGCCTCATTTCCGGTGTTTCCGTGTTGTGCTATGGTCGCTTGTTTGCTGCTCAAACAAAACTTAGCTACTCAACTCTGCTTTATTGTCTAATTTAGCGGCTATTTGCCTGGATTACATTAACTTAAAACAAACCATGCTTGCTTAGAGCCCGCATCAACGGGGCATAAGCAAGCATCTGTTTAATTTAGCGGCTATTTGCCTGGATTACATTAATTTAAAAACAAGCCTTGCTTGCTTAAAGCCCGCATCAACGGGGCATAAGCATTTGTTTAATTTAGCGGTTATTTGCCTGGATTGCATTTAAACTGGCTAGGCCTACACTTGCTAGCTTGGAGCACGCATCAACGGGGCATAAGCATAGCGCCTGTTTAATTTAACAGCTATTTGCCTCAAATTGCATTTAAACTACACCAGTTACACTCAAGCACGTAGCTGTAGCTATCTTCCCTTACAACGACTGCCTCGCTGATCTCACGATTAAAACGCTGTTAGCTACTTTAGCTTAGCCATTAGCAATGGCCAATTCCTCTCCATCTCTCTCTTGCTCTGTGTGTCAAATGTTCAGCTATTCCTCTGCCTCCTTTAGTGATAAAGACACATGTAATAAATGTAGTTCATTCGCTGTTCTGGAGGCGAGGCTTAGTGAGTTTGAAGCACGGCTCCATACTATGGAATCAAAGTCGTATGCTTCCGTAGCTAGCCAGCTTAGCGTAGCTGGTGCGGGCCAACATGTAGCTTCTGCTAGCAGTCCCCCGGCAGACCCCAAGCAGTCGGGCGGGTGGGTGACTGTCCGAAGGAAGCATAGCAGTAACTGTAATCCGGGGGGTGCACATAGCAGTGGTCACTCTAAATCGGGGCATCCTCAACTTTCCAACAGGTTCTCCCCACTCAGTGATACAACCGCTGAGAAGCCAATTCTGGTTATTGGGAGTTCTATACTGCAAAACGTTAGGATGTCGGCCCCAGAGGCTGCGGTCGTGTGCGTCCCTGGGGCCAGAGCGGGCGATATAGAATCTAATCTAAAGCTGCTGGCTAAAAATAAAAATAACAGTAAATACAGTAAGATCATACTCCAAGTAGGTGGCAATGATACCCGATTATGTAAATCGGAGATCACTAAAATTAATGTTGAGTCACTTTGTGCATATGCAAAGACTATGTCGGACTCAGTAGTCTTTTCTGGACCCCTGCCAAACCTGATCAGCGATAAAAATACAGCCGCATGTCATCCTTCCACCGCTGGTTGAAGGAATGGTGCCCAGCTAATGATGTGGGCTACATAGATAACTGGAAGGCGTTCTGGGGAAAGCCTGGTCTGATTAAGAGGGACGGCATTCATCCCACTTGGGACGGAGCCGCTCTCCTATCTAAAAATCTGACCGAATTTATTAACGGCCATAAACCATGACAACCCAAGTTAGATATTAGTAATCAGAGGTGCAGTGCAACGCGTTCCTCTGTGCCTCCGTTAGAGCAGCCGCCCTCTCATAGTCTAATAACCACGGTGTCTGTCCCCCGACTTAGATCGGTTAAATCAAAGGTTAACTAAAGAGGAGCTATACTTAACAACCTAATAGGAATTAAAACAACATCTGCAATGATGGAACAGAATAGGAAAATCAGATGTGGACTATTAAATATTAGATCTTTGTCTTCTAAAGCAGTATTAATAAATGAATTGATATCAGAGAATCAAATTGATCTATTCTGTCTTACCGAAACCTGGCTGTGCCATGAAGAATATGTTAGTTTAAATGAAGCCACTCCTCCCAGTCATAATAATACTCAAATACCTAGAGGCTCAGGCCGAGGAGGGGGAGTTGCAGCCATATTTGATTCAAGCCTGTTAATTAATCCTAAACCTAAACTAAATTATAACTCGTTCGAAAGCCTAGTTCTTAATCTTCAACATCCAACATGGAAAACAGTACAGCCAATTATATTTGTTGTTGTTTACCGAGCTCCAGGTCCGTATTCAGAATTTTTATCTGAATTCTCAGAGTTTTTATCATGTTTAGTCCTAAAATCAGACCAAGTACTTATTGTAGGTGACTTTAATATCCACATGGACGTTGACAACGACAGCCTTAGTATTGCTTTCAACTCACTATTAGATTCAATTGGTTTCAGTCAGAGTGTGCATAACGCCACTCCCTGTTTTAACCACACCCTCGACCTTGTGCTGGCTTATGGCATCGAAATTGAAGATTTAATAGTATTTCCGCAGAATCGTTTATTATCAGACCATTTTTTAATAACTTTCGAATTCTTACTACCCGACTATATGAAATCAGATAAAAGCTTCTACACTAGATGCCTATCTGACAGTGCTATAGCTAAATTTAAATTTTGCTTTATTATAACAGAGGACCTTTTTGTTAACTTCAGTCCCTCCCAAATTGATAATTTTGTAGACAGTGCTACGGCCTGCCTACGGACGACTTTAGACTCTGTTGCTCCCCTCAAAAAGAAGACAAGGAAGCAAAGGAAACTAGCACCTTGGTATAACTCCCAAACTCGCAAACTAAAACAAATCTCGCGAAAACTGGAAAGTAAATGGCGTTCCACCAAACTGGAAGAATCTCGTTTAGATTGGCAAGACAGTCTGAAAACCTACAGGAAGGCCCTCAGAAATGCCAGATCAGACTATTACTCATCACTAATAGAAGAAAATAAGAACAACCCAAGGTTTCTTTTCAGCACTGTAGCCAGGCTGACAGACAGTCACAGCTCTACTGAGCCATCTATTCCTATAGCTCTGAGTAGTGACGACTTCATGAGCTTCTTTGATGATAAAATTATAACAATTAGAGATAAAATTAATCACCTCTTGCCCTCAACTTCTAACAGTTCACCTTCAAATGCAGGACTGCTAGAAGGAACAAGACCTGACATATACTTAGACTGCTTTTACCCTATAAACCTTCAACAATTAATGTTAAAGGTCTCTTCAGCTAAACCATCTACCTGTCTCTTAGACCCCATCCCAACGAGGCTACTTAAAGAAGTGCTACCACTGGTTAACATTTCATTACTAGATATGATTAATATGTCTTTATTAACAGGTTATGTACCACAGTCATTTAAAGTAGCTGTGATTAAACCTATTCTGAAAAAACCCACCCTCGATCCTGAGGTCTTAGCCAACTATAGACCTATATCTAATCTTCCCTTCATCTCCAAAATCCTTGAGAAGGTAGTTGCTAATCAGCTATGTGATTTCCTACATAGCAATAGTTTATTTGAGGACTTTCAGTCAGGATTTAGATAGCATCCTGTTACAGAGACTGGAACACTTAGTTGGTATTAAAGGAACCGCACTGAGCTGGTTTAAGTCCTATTTCTCTGATCGATCTCAATTTGTTAATGTTAATGACAAATCCTCCAAGTACGCTAAAGTTAGCCATGGCGTTCCACAAGGCTCAGTGCTTGGACCAATTCTATTCTCCTTATATATGCGTCCTCTAGGCAATATTATTAGGAAACACTCAATTAACTTTCACTGTTATGCAGATGACACCCAATTATACTTATCAATCAAACCAGATGAAATCAGTCAATTAGCTAAACTTCAAGCATGTATTAAAGATATAAAAGCATGGATGACCCACAACTTTCTGATGCTAAACTCAAGCAAAACTGAGGTGATTGTGCTGGGTCCTAAACACCTCCGAACCTCATTATCCAAAGATATAGCTACCTTGGATTGTATTGCCCTGGCCTCCAGCACTACTGTCAGAAATCTAGGAGTTATTGACCAGGATATATCCTTTAATGCCCACTTAAAACAAACCTCAAGAACAGCCTTTTTTCATCTTCGTAACATTGCCAAAATAAGGAACATCCTGTCTCAGAACGATGCTGAAAAACTAGTCCATGCATTTGTTACTTCCAGGCTGGACTATTGTAATTCCTTACTATCAGGAAGCTCAAGCAAGTCACTTAAGACTCTCCAGCTGATCCAGAATGCTGCAGCTCGTGTTCTGACAAGAACTAAGAAAAGAGATCATATCTCTCCTGTATTAGCTTCTCTGCATTGGCTCCCTGTAAAATCCAGGATTGAATTTAAAATCCTCCTCCTGACCTACAAAGCTCTAAATGGTCAAGCACCATCATATCTTGAAGAGCTCATAGTACGTTACTGTCCCACTAGAGCACTGCGCTCCCAGAATGCCGAGTTACTTGTGGTTCCTAGAGTCTCTAAAAGTAGAATGGGAGCCAGAGCCTTTAGCTATCAGGCTCCTCTCCTGTGGAACCAGCTCCCAGTCTGGGTCCGGGAGGCAGATACTGTCACCACATTTAAGAGTAGACTTAAGACTCTCCTCTTTGATAAAGCTTATAGTTAGGGAGTGAGGAGTTGCAGCATCTGCCTAGCCCGGCCCACCTGCTTCTCTGTCCTAGAAATGCTTGTTACTAACCTAGCCCCGGAGTCTTTCTGTTTCTTTTTCACCCAGGATGAAATCCTGGGATTAGGATGGCACCAAAATCATGGTTCCAGCTGTTGCCGTGGTTCTGCTGAAATACCCTGCTATGCCGTGCTGCTCCCTGCGCTACTACAACCACTATTTCTAGCCACTGTTTATTTACTACACTGTGATGCACCCCAACGGCACGTCAGACACCTCCTACCAAGAGCCTGGGTCTGTCCCAGGTTTCTTCCTAAAAGGGAGTTTTTCCTCGCCACTGTTGCCCTAGTGCTTGCTCTTGGGGGTTTTGTTGGGTTTTTTGTAAATTATAGAGTGTGGTCTAGACCTACTCTATCTGTAAAGTGTCTTGAGATAACTCCTGTTATGATTTGATACTATAAATAAAATTGAATTGAACTGAAGACTGTGTGTCCTCACATTGCTATGCAAACTGATATGTGTGCAGGCAGAGCTCACCTTTCTTCAGTCAGACCAAGTTCTCCGGTCAGAAACTCAAAGATCTTGGCACTGTGCTCCTTGTTCTTGTCAGCAGTGTCAGTCACACCGATAGCTGACACCGACAGCATCACACATGAAGAGCAGGAGCCAGCAATCAGCATCGGCAACCCGGGCTTCACCACCACATTCATCCTCTGAAAGACGACCACCATGACTGACATTAGTGAAGGGGAAGCAGTTAAACATGGATCAACAGAGAGAGAAGAGTGAGCGGAAATACACAAAATCCATATCAACAAAGACTAAGTTCCCCACCACAAGGTCAGAGTTCATTCTCCTGTGTGTCAAAGCCTGCCCAAGTGTCCTTGAGCAACACACTGAACTCTATGCTGACAAAGCCTTTACTGTAACCATGTGGAGTGAATCTTAAAAGACCAAAATCAGAACACAGTAACTGATTCTGTCTTAATTTTTATAGATATGCAGCGTGGATATTCTCCCAAAGACAGCAGAAGCAGATATAATACAGTTAGAACATTTCTTATGGCAGATACAATTATTCACGTCTGCTTGTATGATTGCAATCCTCATATTAGGGGTGGAAAGGTACATGTACTTGTATTGAACCGAAATGGTACGGGCGTCTCGGTTCGGTACATGAATATACACGGTTATACAAGGTATAAAAATAAATAAAACTTGCGTGCAAATGAATTAATGTAATGCAGAACTACTGTTAGATACATGCTTCTTTAGGGACACGGACACCTAATCTGTAACTCCCCTTAGCTCCTCCTGAGCTCCGCCTACATGTCGAGTCGGTCCAGTCAGAGCCGATAGTCTTTCTCTATCACTCTGGTCCAGTGAGTCCACACGAAGCAAACTAGTCCCTTCATATACAACCAAACACGGACGTAGCTGTATCCCTTCTTGCCTCGACCACAAATGGCCTCCAGGCCGGTTTGCTTCGCTGTTAGCTCCGCCATTAGCTAGTTGTTAGCTCCGCTGTTTGCTCCGTTGTTAGCTGTTAGCTCTGCCGTTAGCTCCACCGTTAGCTGTTAGCTCCGCCGTTAGCTGTAGCGTGTGAAGCTAACGCCAAAACTTGTCACCTGCTCTGTGTAACCGAAGCTGCTCTTTTAACATCCCTGCTCTGTGCATTCACATATGAGAGCAGCGCTTGTCTCCCATAATCACACTACTAGCTGATTGTCTTATTTTGTTTACAAGTTCCAGATGGAGTCTGGAGATGATGTGGGGTAGCCTACTTATTGTTTACTGTTTACATCTTATTTTATACACTTCAGGCTGTTGCAGCTAGCTCAGGGGAGAGACTGTATGACACTAGGTGGTACAGCCTGAGACATGCACAATAAAAAAAATTGCCTTCTGCATTTTTGTTTTGCCTTTCCCTCCATTGTACCGAACCGTGATGTCTGAACCGAGGTATGAACCAAACCATGACTTCTGTGTACCGTTCCACCCCTACATTATATTCATGTGCTGCATGCACAACAATATAGTTATTTGTTAATAACTAACCGTTTAACCATGAAGCATTTTGACCGACTAATAGCAGTTACTGTTTAAAGGGATACGCCACCGTTTGTTGAAATAGGGCTCACCACAGTCTCAGCTAGGGTCTCCTCTAGCTGTAGATAGGTGGGGTCTCCCCTAGCTGTAGATAGGTGGGGTCTCCTCTAGCTGTAGATAGGTGGGGTCTCCCCTAGCTGTAGATAGGTGGGGTCTCCTCTAGCTGTAGATAGGTGGGGTCTCCTCTAGCTGTAGATAGGTGGGGTCTCCTCTAGCTGTAGATAGGTGGGGTCTCCTCTAGCTGTAGATAGGTGGGGTCTCCTCTAGCTGTAGATAGGTGGGGTCTCCCCTAGCTGTAGATAGGTGGGGTCTCCTCTAGCTGTAGATAGGTGGGGTCTCCTCTAGCTGTATATAGGTGGGGGTCTCCCCTAGCTGTAGATAGGTGGGGTCTCCTCTAGCTGTAGATAGGTGGGGTCTCCTCTAGCTGTAGATAGGTGGGGTCTCCCCTAGCTGTAGATAGGTGGGGTCTCCTCTAGCTGTAGATAGGTGGGGTCTCCTCTAGATGTAGATAGGTGGGGTCTCCTCTAGCTGTAGATAGGTGGGGTCTCCTCTAGCTGTAGATAGGTGAGGTCTCCCTTAGCTGTAGATAGGTGGGGTCTCCTCTAGCTGTAGATAGGTGGGGTCTCCTCTAGCTGTAGATAGGTGGGGTCTCCTCTAGCTGTAGATAGGTGGGGTCTCCTCTAGCTGTAGGTAGGTGGGGTCTCCTCTAGCTGTAGATAGGTGGGGTCTCCCCTAGATGTAGATAGGTGGGGTCTCCTCTAGCTGTAGATAGGTGGGGTCTCCTCTAGCTGTAGATAGGTGGGGTCTCCCCTAGCTGTAGATAGGTGGGGTCTCCCCTAGCTGTAGATAGGTGGGGTCTCCCCTAGCTGTAGATAGGTGGGGTCTCCTCTAGCTGTAGATAGGTGGGGTCTCCTCTAGCTGTAGATAGGTGGGGTCTCCTCTAGCTGTAGATAGGTGGGGTCTCCTCTAGCTGTAGATAGGTGGGGTCTCCTCTAGCTGTAGATAGGTGGGGTCTCCTCTAGCTGTAGATAGGTGGGGTCTCCTCTAGCTGTAGATAGGTGGGGTCTCCTCTAGCTGTAGATAGGTGGGGTCTCCTCTAGCTGTAGATAGGTGGGGTCTCCTCTAGCTGTAGATAGGTGGGGTCTCCTCTAGCTGTAGATAGGTGGGGTCTCCTCTAGCTGTAGATAGGTGGGGTCTCCTCTAGCTGTAGGGGTCTCCTCTAGCTGTAGATAGGTGGGGTCTCCTCTAGCTGTAGATAGGTGGGGTCTCCTCTAGCTGTAGATAGGTGGGGTCTCCTCTAGCTGTAGATAAGTGGGCCAACGCATTTTTTTGCGCGAATGGTGAAAAATGTGGATATGTGTTTTCCAAAAGCCCAACATGACGTCGTCAGATGTCTTGTTTTGTCCACAACTCAAAGATATTCAGATTACTGTCACAGAGAAGAAACTAGAACATATTCACATTTAAGAAGCTGAGAATTTTGACTTTTGTCTTCAAAAATGACTCAAACCGACTAATCGATTATCAGTTTATAAATTGATTTAGTCAACTGTTAAATTAATCTCCAACTATTTGGAGATTAATTTAAGAGTTGACTAAATTGATTAAACGATTAATCGTTGCAGCTCTAGTTGCAATAGAATCAAGAACTCTGAAAAACATCTAATCCACTAATTTTAATGGTTAATCTGCGTTTGACGTGTTGGTGGCAAACAAATGTAAAGTTAACTACATAAGAAACGTAAAGCGTCTTACACAGAGATACACGTGAACATATTGACATAATGCACGACTTTAGGATAGGATTAACGTAAACCATTACTGTGCTGCTTTGTTTTTTACCATGGATGTATTAAGAGAACTGGATACAGCGTTCGGCGGGAAGCCCCGTACGTTCCAATGAGAGTGCTCAAAAGCGCATACAGACAACATGGAGCTCGGATCTTCCGCATTCTTGGCCCATGACGTTTCGATGGACATGCGCACTAGCAACAATTTGTTTGTGTTGTCGTAGCAACCGGTAACAACATGCGTAGCGAGCTAGCGAACTTAAGAACCGTTATATTGTGTAAAGTATTCACTGACGTTAAACATTGTGTTTTCGTTGTTCTCGATCGGTTACATGCTTAGCTAAATAAACGATGGATGTATTTAAACAACCAAGGAGATGTAATTACGATGTCGTGCTACTAGCTAGCTAGCTAGTAGGTTTGCCTCTCTTAATCAATACATCCATGCTCTTAATACATCCATGGTTCGCCTGCAGTTTGGTGAACAGTGCTTATCTTAAACATCCATGGCTTTATCTCTACAGGCGTTACAGCATACAGCCCTCGGATGTATCGTAAGATAAGTGTTAAACCCTAAACCCACATCGGCTTTTACGGACGTATAAGATATTATAAGATAAGATAACTAGCAGCTTGACCTGCATTCAGCTTTTTTTTAGCTTTGCAATAAACCACTAGCTAAACCAGGTCGAGTGGTAGTGACACTGTATTTAAGTTACAAACAACATTTTCCATATTTTAAAATTAATTATCTTAATTTATGATTAATACTGAAACTTTCCCTCATTGTTTTGTTAAATTGCAATATTTTTTGGTCAACGACAATGCTCATTATAACACTTCACTTTGGCATGTATTAATTAGTAATGTTTATCTAAATAAACGATGGATGTTTTGAGAAAACTACATCGATGTAATCACTATGTCTGTAACGTTATCTAAGTATAGAGACCGTATGTACAGTGTTACCCTTCTCCCATGCTAGCTATAGCTACCGCTGATGTTAGCTACTAGCCGATAGCCCCGGCCGGCTGTTTCGGGAAACGCTTATGACGTTACAGGCTTTACAGCATACATACATCATATACATATCATAAGATAATACCATGGATGTATTAATAAAACACATTGTGAATTACAGCCATTAGCTGGAGCTATATCAATTACAGCCAGCTACGTGACGGGTACATGCCATACAGGACCGTTCTCTTACATCCATGTACAGGACCCACAACAGTCATATGAGCATGCGCAGTGCAGGCGACGTGTACGGGCGCAGTCCCGCGGGTCTGCTCGCGTCCATTATGCGCGTTCATCATTTCAAATTTAATAATTCTGTATTCGCTACTAGTGAATGTTAAACATGTTAAAAACATGACATTTTTAACAAGGAACCTTTAAGTGTTCGGACTGGTAAGTTTATATATCCTGAAACTAATTATTCGCTGAAATATAGACGTTTCTTTCACCATTTAAGTCTACGTGAAAAAGTCTTTCTGGGCCATGGAGTGCAGTACCACCGCTATCCGCTAAGCCCATGATGTCTGTTAGACTTGGCGCTCTTCCTGGGGGCCTGTTTTTTACGCACAGCAGCTTTGACATGCAGGTTGGAACCTCGTTGTAACCTTGTAACGTTAGCTGGAAATGTACTCACTTCCACTGGTTTTCCCAGCGCAGCTGCGGCGCAGGAGCACAGCTTCTTCAGAAATTCTTCAGAAAATGAGCTGGCCGGTAAATTACTCTGTAACTCGATGAAAGGCATGTTTAGGTCTACTGGACTGACAAATCTGTATGGAGGACGAAAGACGAAAAAAACAGTAACGAGACCTCCGTGGCCTACTTCTTCCGGTTGTAACCTTCAAAATACATCGGATAAATTAGAATGATTGAGCCAAATTGCTGCTGCTTCTGGGTTCTATTTTGTAGTGCTAGGTGATATTTATATTTTCTAATTTAGGACCATAGACTGTTGTTAAGAGCGCGGTTTTTTGTGTGCTGAAGAATTGGAAGTTGGGGTTAGGTATTGGAATCTTTTTACAGTCTGGATAACAATCAGCCTAACATTAGTCATAGGATAATAAATAAAATGTATTAATTTCCGAATTTGCAACCCAGCTTGTTTTATCCAATTTACGGTTTTATTTTGAAAGCAGAACCGGATGTAGCTATGTGCAGTCAGTTAGCTTAATGAACTACGAGCAAGCTTCAGAATCGTACTTAATACATCCATAGACCTATATAGAAATGGACCGAGTGACTCCGTTGCTCTGGACGGAGACGAGTGAAGTTTTATATATAGGTCTATGGTGAAGTCTATGGGTGAAGCACTTTTCCGGTGATGGCTGAGCATTACTGCGCAGCTGCAAACTGAGCAAACTAGCGTCTGTAACACAACACAAGAACACCGGAAGTGAGGAAATACGCTTATTGTAAATGTCAGCACGTCAGCACCTTGTTCTGAAGTGGACTAACAGATCCCGTTGCTCTGGACGGAGACCAGTGAAGACTATTAGAAGCACTTTTCCGGTGATGGCTGAGCGTTACTGCGCAGCTGCAAACTGAGCTTGATGACGTAGATGTGACGTGAGCAACGTGTCTGAACGTTGTAAGTCTTCTGGTAGCTGTGCCAAGAGAAATCTCAATCATTCCCAATCTTGCAGAGACGGAGAGCGTAGGTATATGTAAGGAGATAACCTAGGCACAGGCTAATTATTGATAACTAAAATACTAGTTAACATTAGCAATTAAACTAAACAGCTGATGTAAGTCCAAACTGCCTGCGAGCTTCTCCTGTACTGTACGGTAATTCCTCTACTATGAGACAGTAAGTCGCGTGGTTATGACACAATCGTTAGCCTATTTTTATAAAAACGTCGGAGCCATAACGTGAGATACAAGGTAATGGAGCCTTTTATACATCGTCGTGTTTCTTTAGAAATAAACAATGGACAAATAAAGTCTTTAAATGCTTCAGATGTAAAGTTATTCGCTGTCAAAGTGACGCCAAAATGAATGGCAGTCAATGGGATGCTAACGGGGGGTGAGAGTCTGGTAGCATTAAAATGACGCCATAGGAGGCTTCACTCAAGACACACAAGACATAATGGCTTCTGGGATCGGTTGCACGGTTACATTCGGTCTCGTTCAGTAGCCTGGTGCGCAGTCTCCTCGTGACAGCCTGCAACATTCACTTCTCTAACATTTAACTTAACATAACTAAGATAACATGACGTGTATTTGTATATGATGTACTTCCCAATCGATGTGTGAATTGCCGAACACAATCACCTAAGATGCACCAGAAACAAGGCTTGGTTAATAACTCAAACTTGCAGCGAACCTAGACACCCGTTTGATTATAGACTCGAGCGGTTGTTAACGGTTACGTTCAATCTCGGTCAGTAGCCTGGTGCCCGGTCTCTACAACTCTTCAACAACTCTTTCGGTCCAATGAATCGTGCTGCTGGCTCGATTCTACCACTACTCCAGTGGAGGTGCTAATGAGGTAAAAAACAGGAGTGAGTCGGTTCATTGACGTATGGCACTCGATTCTCCCGGCTCAGTGACACGAATCGGGTTAATTAACCGGCTCTTCGGTCAGTTCGTCATCACTATTTTGTAGCTAATGTGACTGTAGGGTGAGCACAGTGTTATGGAAGTTTTTCTGTAGCAGCAGGTGTAGATGTTTTGGAAGAAAATAGAATGGTGAAACAAATATCACGAAAATAGTCGTAGACTGAACCAAGTTGGGTTTTTGTATTTTATTAAAATATAGATATATTTGCAAATATAGGAGGAACACGATTTCACAAGAGGCACGCACAGTTGTGGAAAAGGATCTTCGATGAGTATACAAAAGCACTGAGCTTATATGGATAACAGAGAGGGAATGAAGGGAGGGCCATGTGTGCCTACACATGGCCCTCCCTATTCTAAACATGACTTTGCATTCTGTTACACAGGAATATCTGTAAATCAGCATACAATCTAAATCATAAGTGACACCCTGGAGCCTATGTGTCCCTTGTTTTGACCCACTATCACCCCTTGGTCACAAAGATGCACTGGGAACAACTGCTAAGCTAGAAGATGGGTTACCGTGACATTGTTGGCCTATCTGGTTCACAGAGAGGTCTCGTACGCATTTGACTAGATTTCGCAGGCGCTGAAATAGAAACAAAATGCCTATCTATGTGTTGTACTGAGATAAGCTCTGTTTAAGCATAAATGAAAAGTACACAATGATATTAAAACAGGGGAAGGAAAAGAATCATGCTGAATGTAATTTTTGCCATTACAACAGCGCAGGACCAGACACAGAGAGGGTCGAAGAAAGCAGTGGAGCTTTGGCAGCTTAAATGTGACATACACCTCAGACCCACAAAAATGTGTCTGACTTTGAATGAACAAACGACAATTCCCGAATTTAAGGACGTTTCAGAATCCCACACATGCAAAGCACAACCAGCTACAGACAACAAGTGGCAGACAGAGCGTGATGACACCTATAGGCAGGCTACCAGACACTGTTTTTGAGCCACATCGTTGTCAGTGTTTGGGAGCGTGTTTGGAAGGAAGGTAACCTGCACGCCACACGTAGACGCCACATGCAGAACGCTTTACAACAGCGGTTACCACCTTTGACTCTTTTCCTGCTTCCAACGTTAGCTACATGATTGCTGGATATACTACCAAACTTACTTTTCTTCACTTTCCTGGAGCACGAGCGAATAGCTGAAAGGAACATCGCGACTGTTGTGTGGAATAAGGTTAGCGAAAAAAAGGCACTACTCTTTTCAATGTGTCTATTTTTTCTCTAAGAGGAAACTCAACAAAAAGCCATTTGCCAACACTAAATATCAAACAAATGCCAGACACTATATAGTATTAAGTTGCTGTGAGCTGTAGCCTACATTCACCACTTCTAACCAGAGGCAGAATCTCAGAGATTATTCCTTCACAGCACTGTGCAATGCGAGAAAATCTCAGAGCTAAACTGGGCAGACACAGCACTTTTCATCAGACTCAGCCTGGGTTAATTAAAGGAGAATTCCGGCCAATTGTTACATTAATCTTGATCGCTATAATTATGCATGTACTTTCGATTGAAACACCAATCGGTGCAGGCAACATGGAGAAGCGGCAGGTACCTCCACTAGCTTCCACTCAGCTAAAACGGCAGTGCCTTTGTGCCTCTTAACAGACACAAAATGCAATTAAAATGTCTGTGCAACATGAACAGGGCCCTTATGTGACAAGATGCGTTTTCAACTCAGACATTGTTTTAATTCACCTACCCTGTCTCGATGCTGCTGGTAGGTATCTTACCTGGTTAGCTGCTAGCAGCTAGTGGTGTAAGTCATTTTGGGCTACAATTTGGTTTTGATTAATTCTACAAGCAGCAATACCACAGGCCAAGCAATCGGCCCGTTCCAAACAGGCACATTTTAAACGGGCACTGCACTAGTTATAATAAATATTACAGTAAAGGACAATTTATGGCTAAAAACCTGACATGACAGAAATAAAGACAACACACGCTGACAGAAAGTGCAAGTAGATAGCAGCTATTTATTTAAGGTTTATCACGGTACAAACCAAAAACATTTAATACATTAAATGGTCATCAATCAACAAAACCAACCAGGTACCTCACTGCCTGAGGTACAGGTACACGGTTCACATTTAAGTGTTATGTGGTCATGTCTACAGTATGTTTCATTAGTGAAATGTTTGTTATGACAGCTGACGCCCATTCTTCACACCAGTGATGTCACACCTACAGAATAACAGATAAAAGAGGTCAACATGGGACATACTAAAATCATATGTTGTTTTAAACATATGTTCAAGGAGTTGCTGTAGCTCCTCATGCAAAATTGCCATATCAACAATCATAAAAGTTCAAGATCATGTAATATGCCAGGATAACCAAATGTAGTTAAAGTGTGTTACATTAATTATTTTATACAAATCAAAACCAGTGCTTTATGTTAAGATAACCATTTCCGATGTGAGCAGTGCTGTATTATGTGGCTACAGCCGTCATTCACTACAGACTCACCATGGGAGTACTTGCACTGTTTGAGCGCCTCATTGAAGCCCTCACATAAACTCAGGTCAGTCTGGTTGGTGGCACAGTCCAGGAACTGTTTGACCTCAAAGTGACAGGGGCCTGTCTGGGCTGGAGCAGGCCGGGGGGGCTCCTGGAACGACACAAGCAAATTAAAGGAAAAAAGAAATCACACATTTGAGTTAACATTTTACATTTCAAAACAGCAGAGCTGCTTCAAAGTCGCAAAAAGAGCTGTGTCAATGTATGATCAGTCACAGTGTCTGACTCTCGGAACTAATATCTGTGCTTATGCCTTTGTTTTATTTTATAATTTGCTACTATGCTGCATCTTTTGAGTATTGTTGTCTAAATTCAACATGTTGCCGGCCATTGAGCCGTGTTTTGTTTTGCTGCCATAAAGATGATGCATAATGTCGTAAAAAGAGAAGGAATGAAAATATAAATAACTGGCATCTTTTGGATTACGGTAGTTTAGGATGGTGATACTTTAATTATTTTTCCTTTACTAAAACCTTATATTAATGAAGAGACCTGTCAAATGACTCTTTTCTTCTTTTTCTTTTTTTTTTGTTTCGTTTTTTCCTTAATTTATTTTCGCTAATGAAGCCTTATGTAGCAGCAGTCTTTTTTTATTTTTATTTATTTTTTTGTCGATAAGGCACTTTAGTGATATGGTCACTTTTTTCTTCTTGCTTCACTTGCTGCATATATATAATATCTAGTTTATTCTTACCTTATATTCTCACATCTCAAATTGAATTCCTTCAGTGTTTTGCTCGGGCGCCATTGTTTGTTTTTTGTTTTGTCTTTTTTTTTTTTTTTTTTTTTAATGATTTATCTGTGTGGTCTGTCCGTATGTTTCAATGTTACTAATTATTATTATTTTATAATCTGCAATCTGATTATCTGGATTTCTAGTTTCAAAATATCTTATTTTTGGTCAGTTTCTAAACTCTATATTTCATACTGGATAGTGTTAAAGGGTTAAAAATAATTCATCTCAATATAAGAAGCCTCCTACCAAAAATCGACTTATTTCAAGCATGGGTTGAATAATACAAACCAAATGTCATTACATTATCTGAAACCTGGCTCACCGATAGAATAGGTAGTAGTGAAATACATCTCCAAGACTGTCATTTACAGAGCTGATAGACACTCTAGGGGTGGTGGTGTAGCCACATATGTGTCCTCTCACTTGGTCTCTGAATTAATTGTTCCAGATGTTGAGCCCTCTCACTTTGAGTGTATTTTTGTAAAGATAACCCTGCATGATAATAAATATATAACTATTGGTAACATCTATAGACCTCCCTCTGCACCAGTGGAATCATTTGATTGTATTATCTCCACTATTAATTCAATTAAGTGCAGAAATGAAATTATCTTATTGGGAGACTTCAACAAGAACTGGACTAATAAAACCTCAAAAGAAAGAAACCTTTTTGGAAATTTAAACTTAACCCAACTTATCAGCGAACCCACCCGTGTTACCCCTCGGAGTCAATCTCTGCTTGACTGGATACTGGTATCTCATCCAAACAGATTCATTAAAGCAGGAATTATGTCCGATTGTTTCAGCGACCATGCCATTGTATACTGCATCTGGAAAATTAAACTGCCAAAATTACCACCCAAATTAATCAGAATTAGGCAATATAAGAAATTGAATATAGACCATTTCATAAATGACTTGATCGCAATTAATTGGGATAGGTTTCATCTTCTTCATCTGGCTCTGGGGACATGGAATGTCACCTCGCTGTGGGGGAAGGAGCCGGAACTTGTGCGTGAGGTGGAGCGCTACCAGTTGGATCTGGTGGGGCTTACCTCTACGCATAGTCTCGGTTCTGGAACCGTACTCCTGGAGAGGGGTTGGACTCTTTTCTTCTCCGGAGTTGCCCAGGGTGTGAGGCGCCAGGCGGGTGTGGGGATACTCACAAGTCCCCGGCTGAGCGCCGCAACGTTGGAGTTTACCCCGGTGGACGAGAGGGTCGCCTCCCTACGCCTGCGGGTTGTTGGGGGGAAAACTCTGACTGTTGTTTGTGCATATGCACCAAACAAGAGTTCAGAGTATTCGGCCTTCTTGGAGACCTTGAATGGAGTCCTGTATGGGGCTCCGGAGGGGGACTCCATAGTTCTGCTGGGGGACTTCAACGCACATGTGGGCAATGACGGAGACACATGGAGAGGCGTGATTGGGAGGAACGGCCTCCCTGATCTAAACCAGAGTGGTTGTCTGTTATTGGACTTCTGTGCTAGTCATGGATTGTCTATAACAAACACCATGTTCGAACATAGGGATGCTCATAAGTGTACTTGGTACCAGAGCACCCTAGGCCGAAGGTCAATGATCGATTTTATAATCGTTTCATCTGATTTGAGGCCGTATGTTTTGGACACTCGGGTGAAGAGAGGGGCGGAGCTGTCAACTGATCACCATCTGGTGGTGAGTTGGGTCAGGGGGTGGGGGAAGACTCTGGACAGACCTGGTAAGCCCAAACGGGTGGTGCGGGTAAATTGGGAACGTCTGGAGGAAGCTCCTGTCCAACAGACCTTCAACTCACACCTCCGGCGGAGCTTTTCATGCATCCCTGTGGAGGCTGGGGGCATTGAACCTGAGTGGACAATGTTCAAAGTTTCCATTGCTGAAGCTGCGGCAGGGAGCTGTGGTCTTAGGGTCTTAGGTGCCTCAAGGGGCGGTAACCCTCGAACACCGTGGTGGACACCGGTGGTCAGGGAAGCCGTCCGACTGAAGAAGGAGTCTTTCCGGGATATGTTATCCCAGAGGACTCCGGAGGCAGTTGCAAGGTACCAACGGGCCCGAAGGACTGCAGCCTCTGCCGTGAAAGAGGCAAAGCAGCGGGTGTGGGAGAAGTTCGGAGAAGACATGGAGAAGGACTTTCGGTCGGCACCAAGGCGCTTCTGGAAAACCGTCCGCCACCTCAGAAGGGGGAAGCGGGGAACCATCCAAGCTGTGTACAGTAAGGATGGGACGTTGTTGACCTCAACTGAGGAGGTAATAGGGCGGTGGAAGGAGCACTTTGAGGAACTCCTAAATCCAGCTGATGCGCGCTCTTTGTTAGAGGCAGAGCTGGAGGATGACGGGGGATTGTCGTCAATTTCCCTGGTGGAGGTCACTGAGGTAGTCAAACAACTCCACAGTGGCAAAGCCCCAGGGATTGATGAGATCCGTCCAGAAATGTTGAAAGCTCTGGGTGTGGAGGGGCTGTCTTGGTTGACACGCCTACTCAACATTGCGTGGAAGTCTGGGACCGTGCCAAAGGAGTGGCAGACCGGGGTGGTGGTTCCCCTCTTCAAAAAGGGGGACCAGAGGGTGTGTACCAATTACAGGGGTATCACACTTCTCAGCCTCCCTGGTAAAGTCTACTCCAAGGTGCTGGAAAGGAGGGTTCGGCCGATAGTCGAACCTCAGGTTGAAGAGGAACAATGCGGATTCCGTCCGGGTCGTGGAACAACGGATCAGCTCTTTACTCTAGCAAGGATCCTGGAGGGAGCCTGGGAGTATGCCCATCCAGTCTGCATGTGTTTTGTGGATCTGGAGAAGGCATATGACCGGGTCCCCCGGGAGACTTTGTGGGAGGTGCTGCGGGAGTATGGGGTGAGGGGGTCCCTTCTCAGGGCCATCCAATCTCTGTATGACCAAAGCGAGAGCTGTGTCCGGGTTCTCGGCAGTAAGTCGGACACGTTCCAGGTGAGGGTTGGCCTCCGCCAGGGCTGCGCTTTGTCACCAATCCTGTTCGTAGTATTTATGGACAGGAGGCGTAGTCGTGGTAGGGAGGAGTTGCAGTTCGGTGGGCTCGGGATCTCATCGCTGCTCTTTGCAGATGATGTGGTCCTGATGGCATCATCGGCCTGTGACCTTCAGCACTCACTGGATCGGTTTGCAGCCGAGTGTGAAGCGGCTGGGATGAGGATCAGCACCTCTAAATCTGAGGCCATGGTTCTCAGCAGGAAACCGATGGAGTGCCTTCTCCAGGTAGGGAATGAGTCCTTACCCCAAGTGAAGGAGTTTAAGTACCTTGGGGTCTTGTTCGCGAGTGAGGGGACAATGGAGCGGGAGATTGGTCGGAGAATCGGCGCAGCGTGGGCGGTATTACATTCAGTTTATCGCACCGTTGTGACGAAAAGAGAGCTGAGCCGGAAGGCAAAGCTCTCGATCTACCGGTCAGTTTTCGTTCCTACCCTCACCTATGGTCATGAAGGTTGGGTCATGACCGAAAGAACGAGATCCAGGGTACAAGCGGCCGAAATGGGTTTCCTCAGGAGGGTGGCTGGCGTCTCCCTTAGAGATAGGGTGAGAAGCTCAGTCATCCGTGAGGAGCTCGGAGTAGAGCCGCTGCTCCTTCACGTCGAAAGGAGCCAGTTGAGGTGGTTCGGGCATCTGGTAAGGATGCCCCCTGGGCGCCTCCCTAGGGAGGTGTTCCAGGCACGTCCAGCTGGGAGGAGGCCTCGGGGAAGACCCAGGACTAGGTGGAGGGATTACATCTCCAACCTGGCCTGGGAACGCCTCGGGATCCCCCAGTCAGAGCTGGTTAATGTGGCTCGGGAAAGGGAAGTTTGGGGTCCCCTGCTGGAGCTGCTCCCCCCGCGACCCGACCACGGATAAGCGGACGACGATGGATGGATGGATGGAGGTTTCATCTTATTCCAGATGTAAATAATGCATGGGACTTTCTATACTCATTGTAGATAAACATGCTCCTATGAAAATCTGTAAAGTTAAGGGTGCACATCTTCCATGGATAACATCTGACCTTATAAATATATTTAGACGGAGAGATAATGCCTGGGCTAACTTTCATAAAACTAAAGATCCGACTGACTGGGAAAGGTATAGGCAATTGCGTAATTATAGCAAAACTATGTCCAGAAATGCTAAATCTAGCTATTATAAAAGGAAGCCCTTATACATGACTTCAAAAACCCTAAACAGTTTTGGAATACAATTAAAGATATAATTAATACATCCAAGAAATCCTCACCTACTAAACTTACAGTCAATAATATCACTTTACAAGAACCACTATTGATTGCACAAGCATTCAATCAACATTTTTCTTCAGCTACAGTTCCCGACCTCTCTACTGATTTACATTTACATAATTTCTTGCCCGGTCATAGTTTCTCCTTCAAGCAGATAACACCTGTGGAGGTACAAAATGCAATCAATGGTCTAAAAGTGAGCAGTGGTCCTGGGTTGGATGGCATTGAAGCTAGATTTCTAAAAGTATCATCTCATATCATTATGTATCCGTTATGTGATCTCTTTAATATGTCTTTATCCACTTGTGAAATACCTGCCATATGGAAATGCTCCCGTATCACTCCAATTCACAAAGGTGGTGATGATCTTGATCCCAACAATTATCGACCAATTTCAATCATCTCTTCTATTGCAAAAGTTTTTGAAAAAATTATATTTGATCAATTGTCCCATTATCTAAATAAGTATAATATTTTATCACCATTTCAATCTGGGTTTCGATCAAATCATTCCACAACCACTGCACTATTAAAACTTACAAATGATATTTTCTCTGCGTCTAATAACAGTCAACTAACTGGTGCAATTTTCATTGATTTGACAAAAGCGTTCGATTTAGTTGATCACTACCTTCTCTTAGATAAATTGTTTTCTGTTGGTCTGTCACGTAATGCACTACTTTGGTTCAATTGTTATTTTCATAACAGAAAACAATGCGTTATGATACAAGGGTGCAAATCTGATATAGTAACTCAGCAACAAGGTGTCCCACAAGGTTCAACTCTTGGTCCACTTCTTTTTTCTATTTTTGTTAATGACCTTCCATCAATCTGCTCTGAATGTTGTGTTCAGCTTTATGCAGATGACACAGTATTATACACTTCAAAAACTAATTTATTACAGATAGAATCATCTCTGCAGTCTGACTTTGATAGCTTACAACAATGGCTCATAAGAAATAAACTACTACTTAATGAAACCAAATCTCACATTATGATTTTTGGAACTCCCCAGACCATTAAAGCTAAATTAAAAGGTAATACATGCATAATTACATGTAGGGCTGCAGCTAACGATTCTTTTTGTAATCGGTTAATATCGAAATTAATCGATCGATTAATCGGATTTTTTTTTTTTTTTGCGTTTTTAAACAACCAAAACAAATAACGCATAACGAAAATGATGTGGCTGTAAAATGATCAAGCATTTGGCTTTTATTTCTCAAAAAAAACTTTATTTATTATTGCAACTCCAACATTTGGCTCCAAAACTAGGCCCATTTATTGCAATTTATAAGTGCCAGTGCCATGTGCCAACAATTGTATAACAATACAATTAAGTCAACTTACTGTAAAACATGTATAACATGTAAAACTATGAATACAAACTTAAATAGTAAACACCATTTGGCCTTAGTTTTGTCTTCTTAATACATTACAAAAAAGGATTGCACCTTCTGCAAATTACCCACCTGAGAACAAAAAATGAATATAAAATATCAAGCCAAACAGGTAAACAATGTATACAATTTATACAAAAAATAAATGTAAATAAAACAATTATAAATAAGAATCAGACTTTTTCAGCTGTAATCTCAAAACAAACAAAATGTTCCTAGATGAGGTAGAGAGAGTAAGTGTGTGTGTGTGTGTGTTTGTGTGTGCAGGCGTGCCGTGCATGAGGAAGAGTGAGATACGAGGGTGCGTGTGTGTGTGTGTGTGTGAAGGTTTTTTTTTTTAGGCTATACTCTCTTGCAATTGAACGTGAATAAGTTTACTACTTAAAAACATCAAAGCTAAACATCATATCTAGTCAAACCGCATCACGACATCGCTACAAATACATTATGTGATTAAAATCAGCGAACATCAATGTATAGGCTTAGGCTACGTACGTTACCTTGTTTCAGCGACGCTCGGTGAAGCAGAGTGGGAAGCAGAGTGGAGTGGATGTTTGCGGTTCAGGTGCTGAATCATTGAAGTTGTACTGCTGTTGTATGCAGGGCTCGAGAGTGCGACCATTTTGGTCGCACATGCGCCCAAATTTTGTAAGGGTGCGACTAACATTTTTCCTAGGACCTCCGCGCAGCCCCGCCGCACCTCCGCGCAGCCCCGCCCCCATTCACACACACAGCCACCGTGCAACACGAGAGACATGGCATCGGTTTACACTGCGACAGTTTTAATTGTTATTAACACAGCTGTATATCGTTAAGCATGAGAGGGAAACCTGTATTTGTAGCAGTGTTTCCGCTGCTAACTGTCTTACTGCGTAACTGTGTTACTAAAACACAGACGAAGTTATTGAATGCAACTAACTTCAGACGGAGCCTGCAAAATGCAGCGCAGTGACGATACAGACATTTCATATACAAGACGTGTGTAACGCTGCTGACCCGCCAAAGCATTCGACCCGTTCATAGTGAGTCAGCTCTCTCTCTCTCTCTCTCTCTCTCTCTCTCTCTCTCTCTCTCTCTCTCTCTCTCTCTCTCTCTCTCTCTCTCTCTCTCTCTCTCTCTCTCTCTCTCTCTCTCTCTCTCTCTCTCTCTCACCTGTCCCGCTGCGTCGAGGAGTAAACCACTATATATACCACCTGAGCTATCCGGGCGCCCTCTTTCTCTTTTAATCTGTTATTGTTGATAACAAGTGAAGGAGCTTTCTCAGAGATATATATATTTTAAATGTATCCTAGGCTATTTATTTCAGATAATTTTCATTTACATGTGTTGCAGCTGTATATTTTCAAACTGAGAAGTAAACCCTGTCTTTGCATTTTATTTTCATAAAAGAGCTTGTGAAAAGTGGCTTTGACTTAAAACAGAACATTTAGCCCACTTAGTCCACAGAGATATGATATATATATTTTTTTTTTATTTTGATGCTAGGGAGTGTGGCAAGCTGGTACTGTCATTGGTTTAGGCAAGGCTAAAGGGGAAGAAGGCCAAATTACAGGTGTTGTCCATCTGAGGGGCAGAGGACAGCAGGGGGGGGCTATAAGACTTTGAGCCATGAAATGTTAGATCTCAGTTCAGGGAAGCACTTTGATCTATTTTGAAATGTTTTACTTAAAGGTATAGTGGTCGCTGACAGGTCAGCGAGCAGACGGCCACGGCCTCCGACCATAGACAGTATATAAAAACCTCTGACCGCGGCGCTGCCTCCCCGCTCTCGGCGATAGCTTGTTTGTTGGCCTGTAGCATGCTAACGTTAGCTATAGAGATGCTTGTCCTAAATAGATTTCCACTTACCGGTGGCGAGTCTGACAGAGTGGAAAAAGTGCAAATCTTCTTTTGGAAAGTAGGCTTGTAGAGCCATGCCGACAGCAACTTGTAAACAGAGCGTGCACGAGGAGAACTAGGCTCGTGCACGCTCTCTCGTGCACACGTTTAATAGACGTTCCCTCTCGGGAGCAGGTAGGGTGTTGTGCATGTGCATTTTTTCTAAAAGTGGAGAGGGCAATTATTTTCTAAGATTCAGGAAAATCCTCCATTATACCTTTTGAAATGTTTTAGTTTGGCAAAATTTGGGTGCACCTAAATTGTGTGCTTGTGCACCTAAATAAAAAAGTTAGGCGCACCAGTGCAACCAAGGCAAAAAGTTAGTGTGGAGCCCTGGTATGCCAGGTCTTTCTTGCAGTAGACACATTGCACCTTCTTCTCTTCCTTTTTTAGAACGTAATGATCCCAAACTTTAGACATACGCTGCCGTTTATGGGTAACTGTACTCTCCGCCATCGCGCCAGCTAAATTCACGCGCTAGTGGTGTGCATCCTGAACAACGGTCCGTGTGGAACAATCAGATCCCTGCGCGTACGGTGCGCTTCATAGGAATTTAACGAGGCCTCGAGGCAGAGTTTTTTCCTCGAGCATTTTTTCGAATCGAGTTACTCGATGAATCGTTTCAGCCCTAATTACATGTTATAATAGTAGTTCACTGCAAAGAGCTGAACACATTAAATACCTTGGACTTTGGCTTGATTCGGAGCTATCATTTAAGTATCATATTGATTATATTTTAAAAAGAATCAACTTCGGTATTAGTGTTCTCTACCGCTCCAGAAAATGCTTCTCTCTTACTGTAAGAAAGAAACTTGTGCAACAACTTATCTTACCAATTATGGACTATGCTGATGTTGTATATCAGGTTGCACCCAGCACTAATCTGCTCCCTCTCAATGTTGTTTATAATAGAATATGTAGATTTGTTCTTGGATGTGCTTTCACAACTCATCATTGTATTATGTATGAAAGACTTGCTATACCATCACCCCCAATAAGAAGACATCAACATTGGTTGCAGTTTATTTATAAATGTATACATTTCAACTACCCTAGTTATCTAAAACAGCTTATGGTACCATTTTCCTCTACCTACCTCTTGAGACATTCTACACAATTATTTGTTTTCTCTGTCCCTGCTGTAACTTCCGCTACAGCTAAGAAAGCCTTTAGGTTAAAGCCCCCTCAGGTTGGAACAATCTACCTGTAAACATTCGATCCATCGTATCTCTCCACTCCTTTAAAAATGCCCTGATTTCTTATTACAGTACCAACTGTACCTGTCCATAATCCTCTGATATCATAACACCTCTTTACTATTATTAATATCCAGTTTCATTTTGACTCTATTTCAAACTTAATTATGACGGACTGATTATGATGTTTGTTTCTGTTTGTTTATTTTATTTTATTATTTATTTTTTTTGTTTGTTTTTGTGTCTGTTTTTGTTTTGTTAACTGTTGTGTCTAATTATGATTGTACTGTCTATTTGTTTATTGTTAAGGACCCCCTCGAAAACAAGATGCTGCATCTCAAGGGGTTACTCCTAATAAAGAAATTTCAATATAAAGTTAGAAATGGGATTAGTAGTTGAGGTCAGCGTCGGTTTGGTCACACAACTTTACAAGCAACAGGCATATCCAAAATGTCTATGTAGGATATTACCAAAGGCGTTCCAGTTCTTACATCGCAACTTCTGCTGTTGCTATATAGAAGCTACCGAGCCTGATTCATCAAAGCAGCGGCTGTTAAAGTGTTTCATTTCCTATAAATAGGGTTGGGTACCATGCACATTTTTATCGGTACCGATACCTGAAATTCAGTTCCAGTACACAACGGTACCTTTTTTTGGTACTTTTGCTCTGTAATAACAAAACAATAATTTCAAAATAATTTTCAAAATAATTCCAAACCTATTTATCCTATTTACTCAGAACATTATGTTGTTTATTTCGAACATTTACACTCAAAACAAAATAAAACCCCTCCCAAACCTGTCTATATTAAATGTGTGCGTGTCAAACCCCCGCTCTCTGTCAACATATTGAGAGGACAGATAATCTTGCGTTTCCTCAGGTACCGAAATTTGGCACCGTTTGATTTAGCACAAATCGACGTAATTCGGTCGGTACCCAAAAAAGTAGTTTGGTACCCAACCCTTACCTATAAATTCTTCACAATAAAATTCCTAAATATATTATTATTATTATATATATTGTTTTGACCAAATACATCGATGGCTAAACTGCTGATGTATTCTCTGATCTGATAGCTGACAGCTGTCTGCTCTGAGCGCACTCCCCGTCTCACACACTCTCATGTACACACTAAGCACTGAGCTGTTCCTTAAAAAGGAGCTTCCCCAGTCTTAACACGAAGATAACCTGCCAGAGCTTCATGTATTTGGTCCGAAAGTCCGAACTATCCAAAAAAATGCTTTCACACTAGGAACGAACCGGACCATGGTTCAACTTGATGCGGAACGAGACTACCTCTTTTGGTCGGGCCAAATTTCCAAACTGAAAAGTCCGAAAGTCCGGACCAAACGAAGTAGGTGTGAAAGCCCTCTAAGTGGGTAAAGGCTAATAGAAAAGCTAGAACAGTCTGGTAAGTTCAGAAAATTACAACACTTTACTGTAATGTAGCTTTTAAAACCAGGAAAAGACAATACTGGATCATATTACGGTATCACGGCTCAACGCAACCAGCCATCAGCTTTTGGTTGGCGAAATTGCCTGTTTGGAGCAATTTATTTCTTATGTATCTATACCACACATTTTAATAATGTTGCAATATAATTTCCCATCCCTCTGAAATAGGGGTGCAACGGATCACAAAACTCACGGATCGGATACATTTTCGGATCAGCACAAAAAAGGGGGGAATTTAAATGATTATTAAAAATAACTTTTAACAATAATTACTTCTTTCACCAGTAAATTGCTGTTAAAAGACAAAAACTGTCTATTTTACAATAACTTTGAATGCACCACGAGGTTTACCAGTTTAAGGTAAACTCAACATTTAGTTGAGTTGCAGTGAGTGACCGAGAGCTAGTTTGTGTCTTTTAGCTTGTAGCTTTGGCGGCAGACGGTTGTACGTCCTGCTGTTGGAATCCTCTACAGTAAAATACAGTCACACTTTACACAGTTTAGCTGTCAGCATTTTAACCCTGTTTAATCCAGTTACTACTGTAGCTAACGCTAGGCTAACCTTACCTGCTGTGTAACGTGTTTTAGTGTTTACTAGCGTGACATGCAGTGATGTTTCTGTTGCCTCTAATGTCTGTTTCAGAGCATCAGAGAGCAGCGCAGACATTAAGCTAGGTGGCACCGTAATGAGGCTCCGAAATCACCGTTGCTATTTCGTCCGGTAGATACCGGGCACCGGTGCCATATTAGCACTGGATTTTAACATGCGGCGTTAACGTGAACAGAAAATTGCGTTGCCTGTATCTTTTCACAGCAAACGTGTGTGTGGAAAGCGGTCACACAACAGCTGAAATGTTGCGTTGCGCACAAACGTAGCGTTTAAACTTTACAGAGACAACCAAATAAAATATTGACTTCTTTTGAAATAAGATTTTCCAGTTTTGGTTTGTTTTTTATTGAACAGGCGGTTGCCAAAGGGGGCCACCACAGACCACGACAGTTGCCATTTGACGCAAACCATTACTCTCGAGCCCTGGATATCCAAAATCTGAGACGATATTTAGCCATATATAATCAATATAATATTGATATATTGCTCCAGCCCTAAAAAGTCCCCAATTATTTTGTTATTTAAAAGTTTTTAATATGAAGCAGTAACTTAACACGACTCCTATAAGCGAACATGAAATGTAAAATAAAGCAGATATAGAAACTAAACTTCAAACCACAGAGACTCAGAAGCTACAAACATTCTGAGTGCTGAACACTCAGAGACTTTTAAAAACGTCTTTCTCTCCTGCAAAAGTCCTGGCACCCGCTGGTAGACATACTTATTTTTAGGTTCATAAAATGTACACCTAACGCCATTGCGCACACAGCAACTTTGAACTTTTTTTTAGCTCTTCCGTAAATTATTTTGGGGTACAGTGGTTCTGGAGAAAGGTAAAAGCAGCATTAGTTCTTCAATAGAAAATTCTGCTTTTGAACTGTTCCAGACAGGGGAGGGGAAAAAAACACAAAGACAAGTCAGACTCAAACAACCACAGAAGTGCAAGATCTCCAAAAAACAGTGATGACCTATTTGATGTGTTAAAAGTCCAGCTAGGCTTGGTTTTCCAGCCATCCTAATCTTATGTCTGATTATACTCTACCTCTTACCTGGTATGTCGGCTTGGCTGGCTCTGAACTGCTGCTGCTGCCACTAAACGCTCCTGTGAGGGTGCTGCCAACAACATGGCCCACAGCCGAGCCTACTGCCACCCCAGCTGCTGTGGTAGCCATCTGGGCCATGAGGCCAGGACCCTGGGACTGAGCTGGAGCCGGGGCCAGGGCAGCAGGAGGTGAATGAGCGGGGGCCGGAGCATGGGACAGAGTTGGGCTACAAACAGAGCGAACAAACAGTAAATTTCTTGTGCATTAGCGTGGCTTAATAGGACAATATGTAAGTGACACTTTTGAAAGCCCTTGTGTCCTTATAAACGCATCTGTGGCATAGGGCTTAGTGGTATAACAGACCGTAGTTGATCCGTAGTCCGTACGGATCAACACTCACGATTCGGAATGCACATGAACGCGGATCAATTGCAAAGTTTAATCATATTAGTGTGTGTGAAATACATTTTTACTGTCGTTGCTACTTAAAGTAAGCTGATAAATCTCTATGAAGGGTTCCTGTGAAAAGATACAGGCAACATAATGTTCTCTTCACGTTAACGGTGCATGTTAAAATCCGGTGCTTATATGGCACCAGTGCCTTAACGAGCGGTATCTAACGCGGATTGCTCTCTGATGCTCCGAAACAGACGTTACAGGTAGGGCTGAAACGATTACTCGAGTAACTCGATTACAAAAATTCTTCGAGGCAAAAACTCTGCCTCGAAGCCTTGTTAAATTCCTATGACGCGCACTATACACGCAGGGATCTGGTTGGTCCACACGGACCGTTGTTCAGGAAGCACACCACTAGCGCGCGGTACATTTTGAATTTAGTTGGCGCGATGGCGGAGAGTAAAGATGTCCAGAAACGGCAGAGAATGTCTAAAGTTTGGGATCATTACATACTAAAAAAGGAAGAGAACAAGGTGCAACATTAAGTAGACCTGGCAGCAGGGGCGGATCTACAGGGGGGCAAGGGGGGGCAGCTGACCCCCCGCTGTAGGGC
>CM042427.1:1272500-1317500 GCA_023631565.1 Gymnocephalus cernua | reverse complement strand
GATATCACCATGAAACTTCCTCAGTTGATTACTTACACAAGTATATAAAAAAAATGTATTACAAGTTTTTGAAATCTTTATGTTTAATTATGCAAATTATACATTATGTCATTAAATATGCGCGATTTTGCATATATTTTCGGTAGATAGATCTGAACATATGATAAAGCCAGGTGCGAAATTCTTTTTTCATTTTGTTTACACACAAGATGCAAACAAAATTACAGAGGGGTTTCAGGATATCTGCTTTCATTACCTAGGAAATCCAAATATACTGTCCATAGCCTTAAAAAATCGATTTTCGCCATGTTTTTTTGATTAAAATGTCACATAAATCAGGCCAGGAATGATTTATTAACAAATCCCTCTGTAAATATCTTAAGAATACTGCCAGGTGTATAAATGGAAAGTTTGGTGTATATAGGTGCTACACAGGCTGAGAAGTATCTACCGGAGAACGACAAAAAACTCATTTTGAGAAAACGGCATTTAAAGATTTAAATAGGGGATTTTAATACATTTCTATTGGAAAAAAATGCTAAAAAACAGAATAAATGCTCAGGCCCTTAGTAATAATACTATAGAATATTTCAAGCTCATGAAAATTGATTATTTAGTAACATGGCAGCAATATAAGGCCTACAACTGCAGTAACTCAATGAGTTAACGTTGGCGTATCATGCACAAAGGTGGGGACAGGACCCACGCTAGACAAGTTATATGGACGTGGTTCTCCTAGGAGACGGGACAGCAGCTCCACTGGCAGCTAAATATGGATCTGCCTGCCACAGCCTGAGTACTCACAACCACTTTAGGATCCCAAAAAGTACACATTTGTTTAGTATTATATAGTAATTATACAAAAACTGTTGTGTAATGTAATTGTTTTGTAATATAGTGTGCTGTGTTCAGTAAATATAGTAGGCTATATAAGTGACACCTATATATTTAATATATGACATGTAGGCTGAATTTCTGTATATCTGCTTTGAGAGAGAGAGAGAGAGAGAGAGAGAGAGAGAGAGAGAACCTGTTACTCTCAGTTGGTGTCTCTGATTTTAACAACGTTTTAACATGAAGGCCAGGATTCCCCAACAATTAGCTAGCTAGCTAGTAGTAATCTGCTACAGAACCCATGATTCTGCGGATCAATACTAACTTTAATCCCTGTGCAATTATGACAAATTAAACCACTGATCAGTCCATTCAAATGCACTACATGAACTATCAGCCACTGCTGTGAGGCGCTCTCATTACCTCCGCTGTCTGTTTTCAGAACGACAGTTTACACATCGACGTACTATGTGAAGACATTTCATCATCTGCTGTTTTAGTTTGTAATCCACTGTGTCTTCTTGCTAATAACAACTGTTTTCATCTTCTCTGAGATGATTTTCGACGCATTGTTTTCATTCGCAGCTACCGCGGAAACTGTTAGAGCGCGTCACGTGACGATTCTGAACGAATCACGTTGTCAGAAATTGGCATCAGCCAATGAGATTGCGCATTTAGAGTTAAATCCGCCCTTTTATTTTCACGATTGGTTGCTGATAAAATGGAAATGACCATATTTGGACCCGACAGCATTGTACAGCAGAGAGAGAGCTTTCCAACGGTATGTGACATGACAGGGTGCAGACAGCGATCGCGGAGCAGCGCGATGATTTAGAACGCCAACTTTTGTTGAATTTAGGCGAAATTTACCGACGCGAACACACAAAGTATAGTAAAATAAAGACCTAAATGTGTATTTCGGACTTTTATTCACCACAAGTCTGAAAGAATACATGTTATTGAAGACAAATAGCACAAAATCTCAAAATTGACCAGTGAAAAAAAAACGATGTTTTTGCCTGCCGTGTCTCGCCTTAAATAGTTTGATCGGTGGTCTCCATAAAGGCCGATCAGATAGGCCGATCAGATGACGCACTACCACGAATGTATTAAGAGCGCACTACTCCTGAGAACATTTTCAAAATGGCGGTGTCCCTACATTCAGCGGTCTGGCAGTTCTACAAGGTGTCTGAACGGTGGCAGAACAGGAGTCGGCCCGCGGCCGGCCGCGGAACGAAGACGCTAGGAAGACAGACTGCTTTTAAAAAGCGTCTGCCACCGGTGGTGCTCCGGCAAACGTGTTTGTGATTACACCATTCTGACGCTTCTACTGCCTCTGGAGCACCGCCGGTGGTCCACCGACTCATTGCTATCTGGGAAAAAGACAATACACTAGAGATTAGCAACGTGTGTACCGAGGAAATACCACGAGGCGGAAATCTCCAAAGACATTTCAACACCACCAACCTCATCAGACATGTGAAGGTTAGTCACAGAAAGGAGGATGAGGAGTTTTCAAAGTTAGCTAACGCTAAGGCAGAGCGGAGTTGTGTAGCTAGCAGCTCGGCGCCGCTCAAACAGCTGTTTCCCCGTGTGTGTGTGTGTCGTGTGTGTGTGTCGGTGTGTGTGTGTATGTGACTGACTGACTGTGTGTGTCTGTGTGTGCTGAAGAAATGTGCAGTGATTGAAAGGACATTTTTTAGATTTTGAGCTAGGACAGAAAGCCAAACAGTTACTGATACATTCTCTAAACATGTGTGACTGTTATGTAATGGCGTAATTTTCAGTTCATAAAAGTGATTGGTGATCGGTATCGGCCGATACGTCTTCCAGCAATCGGTGATCGGTGATCGCCCCCAAAAATCCTGATCGGAGCACCCTTAATAACATTATAATTGTAGTAGGATGCTCACATTGGAGAAGTAGGAACCAGCTAATGTTGATGATTGTTGGTTGATAAATTCCTCAGACCAAAACAAAAACCCACATGGGAAGAGGTCATGACTAAGGGTGCTCTGATTGATCGGTCACCGATCGGTATCGGCTGATAATGGCTTTAAATAGTTTGATCGGTGGTCTCCATAAAGGCCGATCAGATAACCCACTACTCGTGAGAACATTTTCTACATGGAGCTAAAATGGCGGCCTCCCTACGTTCACCGGTCTGGCAGTTCTACAAGGTGTCTGAACGGAGGCAGAACAGCTGTTGGCCCGCGGGCCGGCCGCGGAAAACAAAGGCGGCTACCGCTTTTAAAAAGCGGCTGCCACCGGTGGTGCACCAGCAAACGTGTTTGCGATTACACCATTCTGACGCTTCTACTGCCTCTGGAGCACCGCCGGTGATCTGCCGACTCATTGCTATCTGGGAAAAAGACAATACATTAGTGATTTGCAACATGTGTGCCAAGGAAATACCACGAGGCGGAAAGCACCAAAGACATTTCAACACCACCAACCTCATCAGACATTTGAAGGTTAGTCACAGAAAGGAGGATGAGGAGTTTTCAAAGTTAGCTAACGCTAAGGCAGAGCGGAGTCCTGTAGCTAGCAGCTCCGGCGCCACTCAAACAGCTGTTTCCCCGTTTCCCCGCTCTCGCACAAGCAGCACGAGCCTACCTCTGTGCACCATGCAGCGTAGATAGCGAGCGACTTTTTAGCACAGCAGGGAATATTGTAGATGAGAAGAGGAACAAGTTGTCTGCCAAAAATGCAGAGATGCTTATATTGCTAAAGGAAATTCTGCCATTGACGCTATAACAAGTAACCTTTCGGAGATATGGCTCTACTAATCTCTATTCCTCTTGTGTCTTTATCATTGAATCATGATGTGGAAGATCTCATGACAGTGCAGCTGTGGTTCTGTTAAGCTGTAGTTCTTGAAATCCCAAGAGATGTGAAGTCTCTTTAAAATGTATCTAGATTTAAAGACTGTTCATTTTTTTGTTATTCGACACGAAAGTTTTTGTTTAGCTTCACTTGTATTCAGCCCTGATGTGGAGCCAAGAGAACATTTACCTTAGTTAGGATTAGTCTGAAAATTGACAAAACTACAAATAATTTGTTTTGCTGAAGAAATGTCTGCAGTGATTGAAAGGACATTTTTTTAGATTTTGAGCTAGGACAAAAAGCCAAACAAGTACTGATACATTCTCTAAACATGTGCGACTGTTACATAATGGCGTAATTTTCAGTTCATAAATGCGATTGGTGATCGGTATCGGCCGATATGTTTTCCAACAATCGGTGATCGGCCCCAAAAATCCTGATCGGAGCACCCTTAGTCATGACTGACTAAATGATTAATTGACTAGTTGTCTTCTCAGGATCACTTATCCAGACGGTGTTAACTAACTGAGCTAAGCCGCATTAATAGTAGTGAAGGGCAAAGTGTAAACCCAGCAGGTATGATGTAACCTGACGCGCCAGATAGTTTGTTAACACAAGATTTTCGTGTGATATGTGATCCCGGTAGGCTATATCTTATAAATTAGGGCTGGGCAATTTTATCGATTCTGCAATATAAATCAATATTTTTTTTCCCAAGAAAGTATCGATTTTTAAGCCGCGAGTATCGCTACATAAGTCCCATTCAAATCCCCCGTGTTTACTGGTGTTTACCCCCGTTCGCGTAGCAGGAAGAGCGATTTGGTCAGCCAACCGCTAGTGTCACTGTAGAGCAAGTTACCCGTACTACCTCTTCCTGTTTACAGAGTCAGGTCAAACTGTCTATGGTTCAAAATACCGCACACGTGTACCACCTGGATACTGTCAGCACCATAGACAGTATATAAAATGGACACAGCGATCCCGCTGTTTTTGACGGAGACAAGTGAAGCCTATTACCAGCACTTTTCCGGTGATAGCCGAGCGTTACTGCGCAGCTGCAAACTGAGCTTCCCGCCGTAGATGTGACGTGACCAACGTGTCTGCAAGTTGTAAGTCTTCTGGTAGCTGTGCCAAGAGAAATCTCAATCATTCCGAATCTTGCAAAGACGGAGAGTGTAGGTATATGTAAGGAGATTACATAGGCACAGGCTAATTATTGCTAACTAAAATGCTAGTTAACATTAGCAATTAAACTAAACAGCTAATGTACGTCGAAACTGCCTGCGAGCTTCTCCTGTACTATACGGTAATTTCTGTACTATGCGACAGTAAGTCGCGTGGTTATGACACAATCGTTAGCCTATTTTTATAAAAACGTCTGCTACGGAGCCATAACGTTAGGTACAAGGTAATGTAGCCTTTTATACATTGTCGTGTTTCTTTAGAAATAAACGATGGTCAAATGAAATCTTTAAACGCTTCAGATGTAAAGTTATTGGCTGTCAAAGTGACGCCAAAATGAATGGCAGTGAATGGGATGCTAACGGGGGGTGATAGCTTATTAGCATCAAAATGGCGCCATAGGAGGCTTCACTCTGAGGAGAGAAGCCTGGCCCCTTGGTCAGCACGGATCGGGTACTGACAGATGTATTGGTACAGATCAGAGAATATGCAGGGAACGTTATTACAGACGGACTAGACAACTACGTGAGCTTCGCCTGCACGGAGACCAGAATCTCAACCGGCGATGTCGCCCCAAGCTGCTAGCCAGCTAGGGGAAGCTAACGCTAGCTGGCCACCTGTCCCATCAGTCCTGCTTCCAAGTGTCCGACAACAAACTGGACTAACTACATCCAACTTAAACGAAAGTCCCAACGTGAGTTCAGAGACTGCTGTGTTTTTGTCTTTGTGGAAACATGGCTGAACAACAGTGTACTGGACTGTCCAGCTACCAGACCTGCTAGCCCTCCGAGCTAGAGATGCTCTGTCGCCAGTGGGCTGTGTTAACTTTCTCTTAATACATCCATGGTGTTAACACGGACTGTTGCAGAAATTAGGTGATTTGTATCCAACTAACTGCTGGTAGTTTGACTGTTAAATGCTGACCATTGTACATTCCACGTTAATTCACGGCCATGGTTTATTTTTCTTTTCGGCTGACTAGACTGGCTACCTCACATACTTGTAGGCCTAATACGGGTATATTTTAAGTTAAATGTTTTTCTTAGTGACTTAGATTGGATGTTTTGGAGAAGCCATGGTACTATGTTTACTTACCTGGTGGCTAGACTGGCTACCTCATATGTTCAGTGTCAAGCTAAAAAAGCTGTCAAATTAACTGTTCAGAACAGGCCACTTGCTGCACTTTTTAACTCTCCATTGTTAATTGTAACACTGCACTGTATTTATATTTCAAAAGCTTGTAAGCTACAGTTTGCAGTTTATTGTTTCAATAAATGGAACTAATTTTCTCAACACATCTTTGATTCATTTTGTCCAGCATTTGCAAGCTGTAGACTCTGTCCAGTCAGTGACATATATTGTGTAATTGATGTTTTTAGTTTTCAGTTCAATTAATTAAATCCAACTAAATTGAACACTCACAAGATGTCACCAAAATCACTCTGTCCCCTTTAAATCTTTCAGAAAATGATGTAAGTGTATCGAATTATATCGAATTGTATCGTTGGCTGAATAACGTTATATATATCGTATTGTGAGCTGAAAATATCGTATCATATCGTGAGATTTGTGTATTGCTACAGCCCAATTATAAATGGGCCTGCCAAGGTGCCCTTGAGCAAAGCACCGAACCCCCAACTGCTCGGGGCACCTGTCATGGGCAGCCCCCTCACTGTGACATCTCTCCATTAGTGCGTACAGATCATGGGCATGTGTGTGTATTACGGTCCTGTGATGTGTGTAATAACTAACAACAGAGGGAAAAAATGTAATTTGCCCCAGTAGGATCAATAAAGTATACTCTAAATGTCTAAATCTACCCTCTACCCACCCCCCACTGACATTTACTTGCTACATTATAACTGAGCAAAGCAGAAAGATATTTAGGCCAACATTACACAGTGAAACTATACTATTCTTTAGTGGTGGTGAGTTGCAATTTACATTTCTGTTACACTATACACTCCCAACCCAAGAAAAACACTTGTCTCTGCATTGTAGTGCTTAACTGTGTGTGTCATATGTTGGAGCACAACTGAATAAGCACACGGGAATTTAAGCCTTCCCAACTCCTCTCCACTAAAAAGCGGGACAACAACCCTAAGCAGCTCTATTTTGACTTGCCTAGTGTGACCTTGCCAAGACCTAACTTCAGACTGGACATGGCCACGGTGACTTATGACGCAACAAGGCTATACATGCCGGCCTACATTACATAGTTATACGTTTATTATACATAGTTATTAGCCTGACTACAAACAAACTATCTAGGCAATCAACGTCATGTGTTTTAGTCTAAATTAATTCCTGCGCTTCAAATAGGACACATGAGACTATCTGCAATAGCCCAACACCACAGACTGAGTCCGTTGTGCAAGTTATTGTAACTGTTAGGCTAAATGTATTTACCTGGCTGGAGCTGAGGAACGGCTGCGGCTTCCTCTGGCCATCTCTGAGACGACAACGTTAGTTTTATTGATTGATTAACCAGACTAAAGAATGGGAACGTTGTCGTTGCTTCTAGAAAGTTATTTCCTAACAGTCTGCACTGCTTTGGTCACTGACACCTGGTGCTCGCGCACGTGCCAGCCACTGACCTTGTTAAGATTTTGCCGTTGCCGGCGGCTACCTACAAATGTCGCGAGATGTAACGAGCTTGTTTCTGCTGTGTGTTGAGCATTGCAACTGTGGGCACACCTCCACCTGCTGGACTGGAGTGCAGGCTCTTCACCGCAGACCTATGCCACTGACGCTAGATTTGTTCGTTTTTCTAACAAACTCAAATTCATAACTTGGCTGTGTCCACACAGTTTTTCCTGCTATTTATTGTCCCCCCATGCTCAGCATTTTTGTGTTAATTTTTACAAAGTTGGATTATTTCCATTTTATACTACTTATTATACTCCACTACATTTCAGAGGGAAATTTTGTACATTTGTACATTTTTACTTTATAAAAATAAATACATGTTACAAACAAAAGAAAGGAATGAAAATGAAAAAGAAATGATCCTCTTATAAAATGTTATAGATTATCAAACTAGCCTACCTACACTAACATGCTGCTTATATATTAATGCATCATTCATTATAACATGTCTTTTTCTTTGAAGTTATTTATATACTACATATAGATTATATATAAAATGTCTGTATATCTATAAATATATGTTTTGGCTGATCCTGTGAATTAGATACTTTAATACCAAATTACCACAGAGCAGCCATATTGATGTGCCCACACAACCAGAGATATTGAAGGGATAGATACCTCAATATATACCAAAATCTCTGATGGCTGAGTAATTCTTATTGTCTTGTATTATTATGTATTTTCATGTCGCCCACCCCTAATTTAATTACAATACTATAACAATGACAGGCGGCATTCAGCATTTGAGTAGGCTACTTTTACTTTTGAGAGCCTACTTAAAGGTATAATGGAGGATTTTCCCGAATTTTAGAAAAGAACCACCCTCTCCACTTTCTGAAAAAATGCACATGCGCAACACTCTACCTGCTCCCGAGAGGGAACGCCTATAAACGTGTGCACAAGAGAGCATGCACGAGCCTGGTTCTCCTCATGCACGCTCTGTTTACAAGTTGCTGTCGGCATGGCTCTACAAGCCGACTTTCCAAAAGAAGATTTGCACTTTTTCCACTATGTCAGACTCGCCACCGGTAAGTGAAAATCTATTTAGGACAAGCATCTCTATAGCTAACGTTAGCATGCTACAGGCCAACAAACAAGCTATCGCCGAGAGTCGGAGGCTTTTATATACTGTCTATGGTCGGAGGCCGTGGCCGTCTGCTCGCTGACCTGTCACGGCCATGGATGTATTAAGAGAACGGTCACGGCACATACGACGGCCTTATGTAAACATATCCCAGAATGATTGACAACTAGGAGGACCAATAGTCTTGATGATCCACCCGGAAAAAGAAAATCCTCCACTATACCTTTAAGTACTTTAGTTCTTAATACTTCTGTCCTTTTGCTTAAAGTGTAACTCTCGCCAAAATACATCCTAGGGTCTTTTTGTGAATGTACGTGAGTCAAACTTTAGTTTAAAAGCATAAAATAGCTATTTTTAAACACTAAGAAGACTCGACACAACATGAGACGTTGCTCCAAGTATCTCCAGGAGCTCTACACATTAACTCAGCATTGAGAACATTGTTTGTGGACCCAGAGTTTACTAAAAAGAAAGGTTTTAACAGCTCACCGTAGCTCTTGTTGTTTCCGGTCGCCGCCATCTCGGCAGTCAAAACGAGTCAATATCAAAACAAGCAGCAACAGATTTAGTATATCCCTTGTGCTCCGGTGGAGTTAATGTGTAGAGCTCCTGGAGATAAAACAAAACAAAAAAAAAAACAAGAATACGGTAAATCTTAAAAGTGGCGCTTCCGTCCTAAATATGCTTTTTTTTTTTTATATAACTTTATTTTCGTTTTTGTCAGTAGGTAACAGATATGACAAGCATACTTATAGCATCTAGTTACATATTGAACACAAACCACAACATCCTTGGCAATTGGAGTTATACAATGGGGGAAAGGAAAGGAGAGGGGAGAAAAAAAAATAATAATAATAATTATGTTACTGACACAGCAAGCAGGATGCGCAATAACAGTTATAAGAATTACATAGGAAATAAATAAAAAATAATAAAATATAAATAAGGGTGATTAAAATACCGGGGGGGTTCGTCTCTAGAGTGTCAACTGGGGACAGATTAAGACAGTGATGGCAGGGTGGGAGTGATCCCAGTGGCTTTGATAGAAGAGAAGTAGGAAATGAATGGGTTCCAAATAGTCCTGAATTCGTCCTGCTTCCCATCTCTCAGATATCTTATATTTTCAAGATGGATGCAACTCATTAGGTCACGTATCCAGTGTATATGAGTAGGTGGTTGGCTTGATTTCCAATTAAGGAGAATCAATCGCCTAGCTATTAATGTACAGAAGGCGAGTGCACCATTATGGAGGATTGACAAATTTGTAGTTTTTGGAGAAAGACCAAAAAGTGCCACAAGTGGGCAGGGGTTAATTACAGAGCCCAGTGCAACTGACATAGAATAAAAAATTGATTCCCAGTAGCCCGTCAGACTTGGACAAAGCCAAAACATATGGAACAGAGAAGCTGGGGCCTGCCTGCACCTATCGCATGTAGGGTCCATCTCTGGTTTGATCTTTGCTAACCTAACTTTAGTCCAATATATCCGATGGATGAATTTAAATTGGATAAGACTATGACGGCTGCATATGGAGGAGGAATGGATCCTCTTTAGAACTTGTCTCCATTCCTCATCAGTGAACCTATAGTCCAGATCGACCTCCCAATTTTGTCTAGCTGTAATAGCAGATGAAGGTGAGAACCCTACGATACAGTCATAAAGAACAGATATAGCACCTTTGTTATTGATGCTCATATCGAGGATGATGTCGAGCTGTGTTGGGGGAGGAAGATTTGGAAATTGAGGAGAGATCTTCCTAATAAAATCTCTAATCTGAAAGTATCTAAAAAGGTGCGAACTTGGGAGGCTAAACTTTAAGGACAGCTGGGTGAAGGAGGCAAACGTCTTGTCTATATACAAGTGTTTAAATGTTTTTATTCCCTTTTTGAACCAGAGTTTAAAGACACTATCATTCAACGATGGGGGAAAGGCTGGATTTTTGTCACATGGAGAGGAAAACAAAAAACTCTGGAACCCAAAATGTGATCTGAATTGCCTCCAAATACGTAAAGACTGATTAACTACTGGACTGTAGTTTGGACGTTTAGGAATTGAAGCTAATGGGGAGTGAAGTAGGGCTGTAAGAGATAATGGTTTGCAGGAGGCTTCTTCTAATTTTACCCACATGGGAACCCAGTCACTCAGACCGAAATGGCAGTGTGGCCAGTAAAGGAGGTTGTGAATGTTGGCAGCCCAGTAATATGACTGAAAATCTGGGAGGGCAAGTCCTCCAGCGGTTTTTGGTAGTTGTAGAATAGATTTCCGTATCCTGCATGGGCCTTTATTCCAAATAAAGGAAGAAATTGTTTGGTTGAGGGTTTTAAAGAAAGATTTTGGAACAAAGACAGGAACACACTGAAAGAGATACAGAAATCGAGGTAGTATATTCATTTTTACAGAGTTAATACGGCCTGTTAAGGATAGAGGGAGAGAGGACCAGCGCAGGAGATCTGACTTAACACGTTCCAGGGCAGGTGTAAAGTTTCTATTAAGTAGGTTGGAGTATTTACGTGAGATATTAACTCCAAGGTATTTAAATTCATCCAAGGCTACTTTAAAGGGTGCAGCAGAGGGTGGAAGACAGCTTGCATCTATATTGAGAGGGAAGAGCTCGCTCTTACTAATATTTAGCTTGTAGCCAGAGATGTCGCCAAACCCCTCCAAGCAGGTGAGAATTCTAGGCAATGATACAGCGGGGTTAGAAATAAAAAGGATTATGTCAACCGCATAGAGAGAAATCTTTTGTTCGAGATCTCCCCTGATAATACCTGAGATCCTACTATCTGAGCGAATGGCTATTGCGAGGGGTTCCATAGCGAGGGCGAAGAGGAGGGGGGAGAGAGGGCACCCCTGTCTCGTACCACGTGACAACTGAAAGTAGGGAGAAGAGGTATCGTTAGTACGAACGGATGCGACAGGAGAAGTATAAAGAAGCTTAATCCAACTAATGAAGACTTCTCCAAAACCGAAACGCCGCAGAGTGTCAAACAGATATGACCACTCGACACGGTCGAATGCTTTCTCTGCGTCGAGCATAGCTAGGACTTCGTGGGATGTGGGATTGGAAGGAGAGTAAATGATATTAAAAGCACGCCTAATATTAAATAAAGATTTATGAATCCTGTCTGATCATAATGAATAAGCTCCGGTAACACAGGCTCCAACTGACGTGCAAGAAGTTTAGCAAGAATTTTAGCATCTACAGGGCAAAGACTTATAGGTCTGTAATTACCGCAATCAAGGGGGTCCTTATTCTTCTTTGGGATCAAAGAAATTGAGGCCTGGCGGGTGGAAAGGGGCAAAAGCCCAGTTTTCAGGGCGTCGTTAAACATATCAAGCATTGGTCTCACCAAAACGCTGTGTGCCGCTTTAAAAAATTCAACGGAAAAGCCGTCCGGCCCCGGCGATTTGCCACTTTGCATGGACTGAGTGGCCTTCAATACCTCCTCACAGGAGAGAGGCTGATCAAGTTGCATCTTGCAGTCATTGCTGATAGTGGGGATCTGTAATTTATTGAAGAAAAATTCCAATGAGTCTGTATTTGCACTCGATTCTGTTTGGTAAAGGGTAGAGTAGTAGTTAAAAAAGCAATTGTTTATGTCGGTTGGGTTGGTGAGGATCTAAATATGCTTTTGAACGAAAGTTTGACTCACGTACAAAAAGACCCTAGGATGCATTTTGCATGCGAGTTACGCTTTAAGTATGATTTTAAACAAAGTAGCATGCTTTAACTTGTAATGGATCTTAAGTTTTAAATAAAAGGTCTAAATACTTCTTCCATCACTAGACATAGGCCTAACTGTCATCCCTATTAGAGCTGTATTTATTTTATGTAGTCACAATTCATTTTACTTTTTGTGTTGTTTTAACCCTTGCGAGTATGAACTGTAGTGTAGTGTAGTGTTGTTTTGACAGATTTTGTGCCTAAACTAGCTACTGTATAGCATATCGCCTTGTCACATGATCAAATAGAGACTTGACACTGGACAACATTAACATACATATACTCCAGCAATCATCATTGTATATCTGTATAGCGAAGGAAATAAGAGGTTTTATATATATATATATATATATATATATATATACATATATATATATATATATAAATTATGTTGCATATTATAAATTATGCTGCATATTTGTTACCATTTTGAATCCCAAATAGGTAATTTGTGTTATTTGAGTCGATCCAATGAGTTTATTTGTTGAAGTGCTTTGAACTGATTCCCCCCTTACATTACATCCATTCTAGAGTGAGTTTTTGACCTATATCCTGAAGATAATCTGTTGCGGGTGGCATGTGTCGTCGACCAGGTGCTGTTTCTCTCCCTCTCTCTCTCTCCTTGCAGTTCTCATACTCAAAGAACTGAACATCAATCAGGCATGAAAACAGGTCGGGGGTGAAAAAGGTGAGAAGGATATTACCCCTCTAGGGGGGTCCGGGGGCATGCTCCCCCGGAAGAAAATTTTAAATATTCCATACTTTAAAGCATCAATCTGATGCAGAGCTGCCAACCTTGACATTTTTTAGGAGTAGCAACTTACTGATTTATTGTTGAAGTTCTGGTTCATGAACACGGCGACACGCACGCGCAGCAAATGTGCTATTACCGCTGTCTTTGATGTAATTATGGCTGGTTGGGCATCAGTATAGTGTATTGTTTAGTTCACATGCTCACCAATCACTTCACCTGGTCCTGGGGGGGGGTAAAAGACTTCAATTCCTGCATTCTGATACCTTTTTAGGCACCAATTTATGGTAAAAGGAAATGACAAAATTCTGGTGGCAGGTAACAATTCAAAATACAAAATATAATGGAATATTATTATATTCAGTAGTCCAGTAAGGGGTCTTTCACATTTGGGACATGGGCCGGATAGACAACACACAGCATGAACAGGCTTTATGGTAACTTCCCCCCCAAGGAGCACGTTTTGCTCCCACTGTGAAAAATGGAGGTTTGACTTCCAGAGGCTACTGCTTTTACGGCTAAATTCAACAATAATACAATCATATTATGGATACAAAACGTTATGAAGTGTTTTCTATGTTGTATTGATCAGAAATGATCAGTGATATTGAATATAGCCTACAGTGTAATGGACCACCAGGTCATGCATACATGTGCACCGCGGATTAATTGCAGAGTTTAACCTTCATAGTGTAAAACGTGACACTACGTGAATGGGGCGCAGCAGAAAGACGGAGCAGAACGACGCTGCTTGTTCAGGTTGTCATGGCTACTCCTGTAGGCCTACACTTCACATCAGGTGTTAAAACCAACTGGACCAAAACACTGAACTGGACTAGCCTACTATTTAACGCGACAATGAGACGTTATTAACCGGTAATGAACTGTGTCAATGTAATACTGATGCCATCAGACGGCCGCGCGGACAGACAGCAGTCGGAGCTCCAGCGAAGCTGCGCCGTCAGCCTGTCAGCTGGAGCTTTGTCTGAAGCAGCCAGCCAGGCTCCGTCACACACCGACACATTCAGCACATCCTCCGCTCAGTTTAACCGCTACCCCCCCCCCCCCCGGTACCGGTCAGAGAGGCGTGTTTACTTTGTGTCTCGGTCCTCCGGTCAGTTTTTAATTAGCCTACATTAGTAACAGTTCATTTTGTTACGGTATGAACTTAATCCTAGGAAAGGGAAACGTATCCACCTTATTCTCGGGGGGCTACTGTAGAAATGATTATGGGTGCAACTTCCGGTGAGATAGCAGAATGAGCCGTTTCCCTAGTAACGTTAACGTTAACCCCAGCCAGAGTGACAGAGGAAGACATGGCTCTGGCCCCAGCCAGCCGTCAACAGTGTTTCTTTCTAAAGTAATTTTAACTATAATGTAACTGAAACTGGTTTGTGTTTAAACATATGTTGTTATTATTATTGTTATAAAATGTCATTGCGGAGCTCTGGTACCTGTTGCGCTGTTTGCGGCTGTAGCCTACTAACACCCAGACTAAGCTAAATCTGTTGTTAGTTGCAAACTAATATTACAAAATACATTGAAAAAAAATTTAACTATCAAAATAATCAACACTTTACCTTCCAAAGTATTGAACCTGCATGGCTGCAAGATCGCCCTGGTCCAGCAACACGAGCACCAGCTGTTTGTATTTCACCTGACGATGAAACTAAAACCAGGACCGTGATGGGACTGTAAGGCTCTGACTAGGCTCTATGTCTGCTTTAAGGTAGACAAGGTTGTGTCCCACCTTTATTAAAATGCGACCGACTTTATTGCTGTGGAGGTACTGATAAGACTCCGAGCTTTCCAGGTTATTCACTTCACCGTCCGTAGCAACAGAGTTGATAAAGTAGCTAAATATGCTAGTGTCCGTTATCTGAGGCCACTTTTTCAGGTCGTCCTCCCATCTCTCAATAGCAGAAGGCAGAGGTATAATCACATTGTCCCGTTTGAGGTGTAACAGGCTGTGTTCCCACAAGTTTTATTTCCCAAACGCTGAAAGCCCGCAATGACTGTTTATGACTGTTACCATGGCAATCGCCGGCTCCGGAAGTCGTGCCCATAATTCACGCAAGGTATCATGGGAGCTAGGAATAAGAAGACCTTTCTTTGTAAAGAAATCCAAAACTTTTTAACGAAATCCAAAACTTTGTATACCAAATCCAAGGCTTTATTAATAATAATGTAAATAAATAATATTTCTCCAAAGTTGACAGGTAGGCTACGTACATTAATTCATTTCACAATGTCACATCAAACTGTCTACATCGTTACCTTTGCAAGCACCGTCCTCCCTTGGGGAACCAACCAAACTAACTAACTTCGTAGTTCACTGAATCTCTGGTACCCCCCCCCCAAACATTTTCTCATCGAATCTACACGATTCACGTAGGTCACCTATTTTGTTTTCAAAACGGCGAATTTCGCCGAAAGGTGAGTGATTTTCATGTCTTATCAATTAACTACTATTTTCCTTTCGTTCTTTTTTTCTCTTGCTGTGACGGCAAAACGTTACCATAACACTGTTGCAACTTCAACATAGAGGATTGTGATGTTTATTGCCACTTCAGTAATATCTGCTGCACACATAAGTTAACCTTCAGGACTTTCTGCCAATGGTCTATTTTAATCCAAATCATGATCTTTTTAGAAACCTTACAAAGTAGTTTTGTTGCCTAAACCAGTGGTTCCCAGACTTTTTCTTGTCAATGACCAGCAACAAATTATACCACAAACCCCTATTTGATAAGATTCGATCCCCAGGGTCCCCCCATCTGATAGGATATTTTCTTAGATGTTTTACAGAAAGTGTATGAAACCCATGACCAAAACAGTCACACATTCTGTTACTGTGTTATGGATGGAACTATAGTAAAATTAAATGATTGCCCTTTGTGTGTCCATGTCAAGGAAGGATCCTTGACATTGAAAAACATCTATAGAGTGTTGTGAAGCCTGCAGGTAGATCCTCCTCGGTCAGTGCGGCGTCTGTGTACGTCTACTGTATGGCAGGTCCGCTCCCGAACAGAGGGGGCGCTGCACTGTAGTTCATACTGGAAGAATACATAGACAGATAAGGAAAATACCATACTGTGCAGCCAGCCATCATATCAACAAAGACTCTGCAGCTTGGGTGCCCACGTTTTTCTCCCGTTATATTGAAAAAGTAAAAAAAAAACGCCTAGTTATGCATTTCAGATAGGATTGCAACGTTTAAGAACTACCAGTGCCATTTTAAAGACAAAAGTCTGTTCAGTCCATCAAAAAGACTAGCGTCAAGCGTTTCAAACTCGCTGTGACAATGTCGACTGCCATGGACTTCCATTCTCAGATTGCCTCCATCATGGAGGTGCTGGCTAACGCGGCCGTTGCAGAAATTTGTAAAGTTGTGGACGACGGATACGCGGTGGTTCATCTGGAGATGTCCCGGAGTCAGAAGGAGAACGATGTTCTGCGCAGGAAAATCAAACTGCTGGAGCTGCACATCGCCAGGTACCGAGCGGAGAGAGTGAAGGGATCGGAGGGCTCTCTCTGTAGCCGCTTCGCCGGGGTCCGCCTCCTCAACCGGCAGAATAGGGCCTCACTGGCAGGTAGCCTATAATGTTCACACCTGGAGCTCACAGCCAGTGTTTCAGATTGACTGTTAAATAGTGTTTAGATAATTAAATGGTTTTAATTTAGAAGCGGACTGGTTGGTTAGTTAGCTAGCTAGCTAACGCTATCTTGCTAATTCCACCAAGCTTCCATGCTACATAAATAAGCCGGTGTTACGGTTTAACGAGAGACCATGTTAACTGGCGACCGTCAGCCAAATGCGTCTGTTGTCGTAGTGACGGCAGCTGTTGAAAACGGGAAGAGAATACGTAGCTGTCCGCGTGAATGCCTTTTTGTTACGTTGTCATCAAAATGATAAAACAACGACGTTTAGGCTACGTTACCTCTCTGATTTGTCTGTGGAGTCTGTCTGAGGAAACGTGTCAGTCGCGTTTTGAATGTGGCTGTTGTTTAGGAAAACAGGAAGACAGCGGTGTTCTTCCTGTTATAATGTCTATAATACTTTTATTTAATACATATATTTGTCTTCAGAGCTTGTTTAAGTAAACACATGTCACGTAGAAAAGTATTTAGCACTTTTAAAAAGTAGAAAATAAATTAATAAACAACTTGGATTCGAACTCGTACCACTGTGGGGAAAAATATGAGACTCAGGAGAATAACGCTGCGCGCCATCACATCGCATTAATAAGTGGTGGCATGGCATGATATGAACTCAAACGTCACACAGAGTCTCTTAAAACCAGGAGGCGGCCAGATCAACCTGTGACCAGTTGCTCTTGCTCAGAAATTGTCTGTATTTTGTTTGATTCACACAACATGCACATGTCTTGTATTTTTGTCCACGGTAGCACATTACATTAAACTTGAAACGCAAACGTCCATTTCTGATAAACCAAATAATAAATAAATAAACATGATTTCACGGGATTCAAACTTGTGTCGTTGTGGGGAAAAAGCAAGAGACAGCTGACCAACTCAGTGCGCCACAGGCTCTACAGTAAATGATGGTTAAGTATAGCATTAAAATATCTCTTAGATCGTATCTTTAAAACAGGAGACAGTCAGATCAAGTTGTGACCACACTGTCCATGTACATATAAGACCATTTTGTTATTTTACTGGTTTCCAACACAAATAACCAGATAATTCAAACCATAATATCACTGCAAATCAATCAAATGTTGGTGTGGTAATACTTGCCTAAAGTTAAAAGATCCCAGCTTCACAATAAATAAAGAAATTATGCTTTTGATGTCCTTTTGGGTGATGTTATTTATGAAGTTGAACCTGCAATTGACATTATTGTCAATTCTGTGGACACACATGAGATGGCCATCACAAAGAGGTGTGTTGTTTGGGTTAGCATATACTTCTGGCCTTATATTGTATGTTTGTTATAACTGATTATCCATAATATTGTGTAACAATTTCATTTCAGCCTATGAATAAATAGTTTGTGATATATTCACATTTGAAGTAGCCTATAACATCAAGCTTGAAGCTACTAACATAAATAGCCTATATAATGATTCTTAATGTTAACAGCTTAAGGCTACTAACATAAATAGCCTTTAGGCTATTATTTATATTAATGTTGGTAAGGCGTTGGTCAGCTGTCTCTTGCTTTTTCCCCACATCGACACAAGTTTGAATCCCGTGAAATCATGTTTATTTATTATTTGGTTTATCAGAAATGGACGTTTGCGTTTCAAGTTTAATTCAATGTGCTACCGTGGACAAAAATACAAGACATGTGCATGTTGTGTGAATCAAACAAAATATGGACAATTTCTGAGCAAGAGCAACTGGTCACAAGTTGATCTGGCCGCCTCCTGGTTTTAAGAGACTCTGTGTGACGTTTGAGTTCATATCATGCCATGCCACCACTTATTAATGCGATATGATGGCGCGCAGCGTTATTCTCCTGAGTCTCATATTTCTTTCCCACAGTGGTACGAGTTCGAATCCAAGTTGTTTATTAATTTATTTTCTACTTTTTAAAAGTGCTAAATACTTTTCTACGTGACATGTGTTTACTTAAACAAGCTCTGAAGACAAATATATGTATTAAATAAACGTATTATAGACATTATAACAGGAAGAACACCGCTGTCTTCCTGTTTTCCTAAACAACAGCCACATTCAAAACGTGACTGACACGTTTCCTCAGACAGACTCCACAGACAAATCAGAGAGGTAACGTAGCCTAAACGTCGTTGTTTTATCATTTTGATGACAACTTAACAAAAAGGCATTCACGCGGACAGCTACGTATTCTATGGCGTTATTTTTTAGTCAAAAGTTATGAGCGTGTAACACACGCTCACGAGCACATTATGTTATTTCACACGCGCAAAAATGAACCTTCAGCTGGCATGATAAAAGTACTCGCGCACAAATTCAACAACCGAGAGGTGTAGGTAGCTGCGAGCGAGCGCCTGGCTACTCTTACTCTGCTTGTACAGTGGAATCCTGCTCGCGCGCAGCGGCCTTCTGCTCGCGGAGTGCTGTTTTGCTCGCGGAGAGGATTTCTGCTCGCTCGAGTACATGACTTTTGACAATTTGGAGGCGGAAACCAAGGAGGGCACTGACCCTCTTATGATTGGTCACTTTCACACAGGGACATCCTTGATTGACAGCTCTCATTACAGGAAGCACGGAGTCAAAGTATCTGACGGAGTTCAGTCATTCAGTTAACACTGCACAGTGGACGGAATGGCGGCGACACCTGAAGATGTAGATGTAAGTGATATTGATGATATGATGGGGGCTGTGTGTTTGACAGTGTTATAGCAATTTAATCTGAAATTTGTTGAGAATAAACTCATTAAATATTGAGAATAAAGTCGCTGTGTTTCGAGAAAAAACTCATTAAATATTGAGAAAAAAACTTGAAATACAACGACTTTATTCTCAATATTTAATGAGTTTATTCTCAACAAATTTCAGATTAAATTGCTATAACAATGTCAAACACACAGCCCCCATCATATCATCAATATCACTTACATCTACATCTTCAGGTGTCGCCGCCATTCCGTCCACTGTGCAGTGTTAACTGAATGACTGAACTCCGTCAGATACTGTGACTCCGTGCTTCCTGTAATGAGAGCTGTCAATCAAGTATGTCCCTGTGTGAAAGTGACCAATCGTAAGAGGGTCAGTGCCCTCCTTGGTTTCCGCCCCCAAATTGTCAAAAGTCATGTACTCGAGCGAGCAGAAATCCACTCTGCGAGCAAAACAGCACTCCGCGAGCAGAAGGCCGCTGCGCGCGAGCAGGATTCCACTGTACAAGCAGAGTAAGAGTAGCCAGGCGCTCGCTCGCAGCTACCTACACCTTTCGGTTGTTGAATTTGTGCGCGAGTACTTTTATCATGCCAGCTGAAGGTTCATTTTTGCGCGTGTGAAATAACATAATGTGCTCGTGAGCATGTCTTACACGCTCATAACTTTTGACTAAAAAATAACGCCATACTATTCTCTTCCCGTTTTCAACAGCTGCCGTCACTACGACAACAACAGACGCATGTGGCTGACGGTCGCCAGTTAACATGGTCTCTCGTTAAACCGTAACACCGGTGTTACGTTTTAACTGTTTTTTTTTAATTAACTGGTGATATGTGATGCAGCCAGGCGGTGCTGCAGTAGCTAAACAATTCTGATCAATTCGCCTATTTTTTCACATTCATTTGTCGGGGTCTTGTGAAACATTACGGTAGGGACGGGTTGCTGGGACAGTAGTTTAGGACCCAACAGACATACATGAACAAATGAGCCGTTTTCGTTACGAAAATATCATTCGTTGTCTGGCGAGTAACGTTGTGTGTCTCTACCACGGTCTCTGACTGTAAACCACGAAGACACTGATTTTTAAAATTATCTAGTGACATTCATAGTAAACGCTTTAGTTAGTTATAGATAACAAACAAGCTAACAACAAAGACACGAGCACAAAACTGATATTTCACTTTTCCACACGTGCGCCTAGCTAATGTCCAAATCGCTATAAAATGGGAGTTTGGCAGTCATGTCCAAATTTGTAAAATGAGTAGTAATGTGTAGTGTAGACTGTCATAGTGATGAGAAGGATGCACGTCGCAGAATTCAATATAAAACACAATCAACGGTAGATAGAAGTTGTGTCAGAAGTTATTCTCGCATCAGTCGGTGCCACAGTCCCACAGATCTCCACAGACATTACGTGCGAACACCTCAGTATGTTTCACTTATCTCTGTATTAAGCATGTCAAATCGACTTGAAGTCAGATGAATAACGGAATGATATAGGATACAAATATAACACCGATAACGGAAAAGTTTGCAGTAGCCAATTCTGAACAGGCATCGACACAGCCACCTACGTTGTCACTCTTCGTTCTTGCAACGGCATCATAAGTTAATTCAACAACAGTACAACATGGATTAAAGGCCATGTTGCAGGTTAACCACTACTGTTGATTAATGGGTACATAAACCACTCAAGAAATGTATATCATTGTTAAAAATGTCTCCAAATAGTGTTAAAGGTCAGGTTTTGTCGTTTTTTGGTATTAGTGGGTTTTTAACAGAATTAGGTGATGACGTCACGTTGGGGAGACGTGCCTCAGCCTAGCACTAAAACTATGGTGACTGACTGGGATGAGGAAGAGGTGTTTTTACTGTTAGTGAATAGCACCGAGTGAAAATCAATGTTTTCTTTATACCTAGTGTCAGTGATCATGTCGTTAGTTCAGATAAGTACTGGTAAACTTATCTAGATCAAGAAAATAGAAGGCATCATGCTAGCGAAACAGGTGATGTCAACAGGTGATTGTAATTATGATTTGGTACAAAAGCAGCATCCAAGAAAGGTCTAGCCTAGTCCTTTAGGAGCAAAGATGGGCCGAGGATCGCCAGTTTGCCAACAAATAGGTGAGAAAATTATTGAAATGTTTAAAAACAATGTTCCTCAAAGAAAAAAAGGAAGACATTTGCTTATTTCACCTTCAACAGTACATAACATCATTAAAAGATTCAAGGAATGTGGAGGAATTTCAGTGCGTAAAGGAGAAGGGTGCAAGCCTAAGCTGAACAACTGTGATCTCCGATCCCTCAGGCGGCACTGCATCAAGAATCGTCATTCATCTATAAGCGATATCACCACATGGGCTCAGGACTACTTTGGCAAACCTTTGTCAAGTACCACAATACGTAGTTACATCCACAAATGCCAGCTAAAACTGTACTGTGCCAAAAGGAAGCCCTATGTTAACAGTGTCCAGAAGCGCCGTCGACTTCTCTGGGCTCGGAGGCATCTGGGATGGACCATCACACAGTGGAAACGTGTACTGTGGTCAGATGAATCAGTATTTCAGGTATTTTTTGGTTGAAATGGACGCTGTCTGCTCCGGACCAAAAAAGAAAAGGATCATCCAGACTGTTACCAGCAACAAGTCCAAAAGCCAGGGTCTGTCATGGTATGGGGTTGTGTCAGTGCCCTTGGCAAAGGTAACTTGCACTTCTGTGATGGCACCATTAATGCTGAAAAGTACATAGAGATTTTGGAGCACAATATGCTGCCTTCAAGAAGACATCTTTTCCAGGGTTGCCCATGTATATTTCAACAAGATAATGCAAAACCACATTCTGCACACATTACAAAGTCATGGCTGCGGAGGAAGAGGATATGGGTACTTGACTGGCCTGCCTGCAATCCCGACGTGTCTCCAATAGAGAATGTGTGGCGCATTTTGAAGCGCAAAATGCGACAACGAAGACCCCATACTGTTGCCCACCTTACAGACTTGTTTGCAGCAAGAATGGGACAAAATTACACCTGAAACACTTCATCACTTGGTGTCTTCAGTCCCTAAACGTCTTTTAAGTGTTGTGAAAAGGAATGGCAACATTACAAAGTGGTAGGCCTAAATGCTTTACTGTTCCAACTTTTTTTGAAATGTGTTGCAAGAACCAAAATAGGAATTTTGTTTTTTTGAAACAAAAACAATAAAAATCATGAGGAACACATTCGATTATGTGCTGTTGTATTGTCTGCAATGAAATAAAAGTCAAAGTACATTTAGAAATCACTACTTTTTTTATTTGTGTTTTCCATACTGTCCCAACGTTTTCTGATTTGGGGTTGTAGATTTCTCACGTTATGGTAGCCTACTAGCTCCAGTAACAACATATTTGCCTAATGTTTATTTATTAGTTGGACGGTGGTGCTGTTTGGCTTTTCACAAGTTTAGACAGCTAGCTAATGCTACGCCAACGTCTTGCGTTAGCGTTAGCCTAGCTAGACTGCTAGATAATTATTACGACCTTTGGGGTTTCCTATATCTGCGTCCGCGTTGTCAACATAAGACCTGTGGCGTTAATGCTCCGTTTGTACCATCATTTTATTGAATGAAATGCTAAGCTTCGCTCCTATACGAGATGGGTTGGTTTGTGTTACGTTACACAAAAAGCTAACTGGTGATCGTTAGCATCCCGTATGCTAGCGGAATTAGCTAGCTAACGTTGCGTAGCCAGCCAGCTAGCACGACAGCTAACACATCCACATGTGTCTCTGATGTAGCTACATCCATGCTTTCACCCCAGAGACCGGGGCTTGTTTCCCGCGAGTCACGTTTGCTTTCCCCATTGTTTTCCTTCACCCAACCGTCCATTGCTGTCTCGCCTCCCCCCGATCTCTGGAGGACGCGACGAGAATCGCGGGAAATGAGCTGGCTGGCTGGCTATGGAACGTGCTAGCTAGCTAATTCCGCTAGCATACATACAGGCTAACTATAGCCTTGTGAGTAACGTAACAAAAAACGTCTCGTAGGAGTGAAGCTTAACATTTCATTGAATAAAAGTATGGCACAAAAGGAGCACTAACGCCACATGTCTTATGTCGACAACGTGGATGCAACAACGAAGGCAGTCATACTATTTACGTAGCAGGCTAGCTAGGCTAACGTTAGCAAACGTCACCCTGGCTAGCTAGCTAGCTGTCTAAACTTGTGAAAAGCCAAACAGCATCCCGTCCAAGCTGTGTTTCACTTTCCCTGCAATATTATTATACACATAATGAAGACACATGGACTCAGGTCGAGACCAAAAGTCACATTTTGTGTGTTGTTGTGTCAGAGACCGAGACCATAGACAGTGAACGAGACGGACGTTGGTCTATCGTCTCCCCAACGTGACGTCATGCAATGCATTGTGGGGGAAAAGCAAACCGCTGTAAAACAGTACTACTTTTTTGTTATTTTCCGTTTTGTGATACCCAACAACATCAAATACAATGGATAACAGTTTAAATGTTTATTACCAACAAGCAATTAGCGCAAATTCGTTGGAAAATTAATCCTGCAACATGGCCTTTAAAGAGCAATGTGCAGGTTGAATTCATAACTGAATTAATACGTAATGTTGTCTGAAGAGGTCTTTTAAAAACAAATAAGTAGAAATTGCTATGTTACACAAACCCTAAAGCAGAAATATTGATGAAAGGATGTCAATTTTAAGCTAGGCTCTGAAATACGCCTTTTGCGCTAGCAACGCGTCATATGACGTAGGCAGAGGTAAACAATAGCTTGCGCTCCCGCTCCGCTCTCTCACTCTGGCTGTAGTAGTGGTGAGAGACAGAGCGAGATATAGCTAGACAGTATAGAGAAGTTTTAAATTGAGACAAGTCATAATGGTAAATTATTGTGTTTGTGCTGGTTGCACGAATTCCAACCTGTCAGGAAATCGTGTCCATCATTTTCCTTGTAGGAAAAGCAAGGCTTTTCGTTTCGTCGAGTTTTGTGCAGGTGAAGAGAGCAGACTTCACTGCCGCATCTGTCACCACACACTGGGTTGTTTGTAGCACCCATTTCACTCCGGAGAGTTAGCTAGCTAGAGACCTGGAGATTTGTTGGAGTCTTGGATGGGATTTCGGAGTAAGGACCATGTGAGGCTGATTACCGACGCTGTTCCCTCGGTGCGCACCTGAATCTGGCGCGGACAGGACTGGAGGACCAAGTGCTGCTAGCACTAGCAGAAATTCCATGCACCGAAAACGAGCTCTTAGCAGAGTAAGTCTTTAATTCTTTTAACTCTTAATTTGACTGATTTCGTAATGTTTTAGTCTAATAAATTCAGAATAGAGAAGTGATTCCGAGTGTGTTGGGCAATCCACCATCTAATTAGCTAGCTAGCTAGTAACATACATGTTAGCTTGGCTATTACATTAGCAAACATTTGGTAGCTGATGATTTGATGACAGGAGCAGCTAAAATTGCGTCTGAAACCATTCCATCATCTGGATTAAAAATGCGCTGACTGCAAATTCCTAATATCAGGGCTCAAGTATAATCATACAGAGAGAGAGGGAGAGACTGAGCTTTAGAACAGGTTTTCGTAATAGGCCTTGGGCGCTGCGTTGCATTCTGGGACGTGGCGGCCATACTGATAGCTTGCGAATGTAAACATACACCAAGTCGAACGAGGAGAAGAAGCAGAGTTGGGAGAAAGAAAAGGAAGAAAAACATGTTAAAATCCAGAAAAGGATGTGGAATTTACCGAGATACCTTAAATAGGGAAGCGAGGGACCGGTATGTGGAAAAAATCGGCACAATTAATGGTTTGGATCCCTATGAACTCCCTAACAAAGATTGGAGCACTGACGAAGACTTGCTGCCACAGTTAAACATAAACGACATCTTTGCATATATCGTTTGTTGTGTGAGCGCCTACACTTCGGAACAGTTCCGAAGCTACAAATCATTGGAGTCTCATGTGCAGTTCACAAATGGATGGGTTCAGGAGCTGCAGATCATAAAGCCGGCAAACAGTGGGAACACAGTAATCCGGACAAAGGTAAGCTGCGCTCCACCTAGCTACTAGGTGCTAGTTTAGTAACCGTTAGTGCTAACAACACAACTCGCTTAGTTAATGCAGCAGTTTTGTAGTACGCATTTTAGCTGTCAGCGGAGGGATAGCAACAGAAAGATGAAAATGGCACTTATTTTCAATGTTCAATGTTCACTTAAGCTATATAAAGTAATATTCAGATGTTATACTTTACTGTCGTATATATTAATGTCATTTATATGTCATGTATACACATTACTGAGGGGTTGAGGTTAATGTTTGGTTTCCTGCATAGAATGAAACATATTGCAAAGTTGTCCTTACATTTGTCATTCTTAATGTAAAGTGTTACCGTTAGTGCTAACAACACAACTCGCTTAGTTAATGCAGCAGTTTTGATACTGTGGAAGGTTATGTTTGGTCGTCTTACAGCGGCGATCCAAGCGAGCCGACGACTCCTTGTTATCTTGGATACTTGGTCTCCGTGGTTGCGCCTCCAAGCAGGAAAACGGTGGAAAGTTAATCAATTTTCGACCTTTTTCCCATGGCGATTATGTGTTGCGCTGTTACACCTCACAACACAGCAACGGTTTACCATGGTTGATGGTTTGTTGGTAAATAAGACACACGACTGAGAGCGACGTTACAGTGCGTAATAGTTTGAGCAGCAGTAAAGGAAGCTATCAACATGGCGGCCACGCCAAGTAATGACGTCACGACGCCCAAGCCCTATTGTCTGCCTTCTGACATGTTGGCAGGCAGCTAGCTCCCGTTTCCCCCGCATTTATTAAGCTAGCTATGAGCTGTTAGCAGGCAGCTAGCTAGCTAGCCCAACAATCCTGTTTCCCCTGCATTTCTATGAGCTGTTGGCAGGCAGCTAACCAGCCAACACCCCCGTTTCTCCTGCATTTTATTAAGATAGCTATGAGCTGTTGGCAGGCAGCTAGCCAGCCAACACCCCCGTTTCTCCCGCATTTTATTAAGATAGCTATGAGCTGTTGGCAGGCAGCTAGCCAGCCAACACTCCCGTTTCCACCGCATTTATTAAGCTAGCTATGAGCTGGTGGCAGGCAGCTAGCTAGCTAGCCCAACAATCCTGTTTCCCTCGCATTTTATTAAGCTATCTATGAGCTGTTGGCAGCCCCCACCCAATTTTTCAATTTTTTTCAATCCTAGACCTACATAATTGAAAATGCAATGTGTCTGAGCTTCTTTAAGTTTATTTTCGAATTCATAAAATAATTAATTGTTGTAGCTCTTTTTATAATGTTGACTGTGCAAACAAGCCACACTTGTACAGAAGAAAACATTTGAAAGCCATTTATCCATGTCACAGGTGACTTGCCATGTTTGTGTCAAATGATCCAATTCTACGTTTAGGTAGCTAATGTGTTTGAATAGAGGGTTTGACATGTCAGAGCTGCTTTGGTTTCATTTCTCTTTTTTTTGTTATTCTTACTGATCCAGTTGGTAACTAAGCTTCTATCCTATTTTTGTGAGTAATTTGGAACCTCTGTGTTTTTCAGATTTTGGCAGAGTGCAGCCAGTAATGAAGGGATAGATGCACCTAGCACTGTAGATGTTGAAGAGACAGAGGGCTTCTCTCTACAGGATCCTGCACCATTAGTGCTTCATCGTGGGTCACAGTGCAACATCAAATGTCTGCAATGTTCATCAGGTAGTGTAACTTGTATCTATCATTGTATATGACACAAACATTTACAAATTACTTTTAGTGGTAGGAAGAATACATTTCATACTGGACTGTATTGGGTTGTGCATCCATTCCTTAATCCTGCACTTTGCGCCAAAGCACACCGGCTTCTCTTTTCTTGGAATGTACAGCAGGTAAATGTAGATGAATATGGCTACAGCTAATGCAGTCTAACACAGCAGCCTAAACCTCATTGAAGAAAGTTACAACAGCATCACATAGCCGTACTGTCCGTGGAAACATTTTACTAACCTCATGCTGGAATTTATTGTATTGCTGTTGTATCACACCACATTGGTTTAGTTGTGGTACCTAATACTCAAGTGTACCTTTTTTCCTACAGACTTCTCTTAGCGGCTCTCCACTTCAATAACAATGGAGACAGAGACGTAGCCCGAACAAACAGTGGTGAGGCACGCTATGCAGTCCGTTACCCCCGGTTTCGTAAGGGTGGCTGGGTCGTTCGACCCATAAAGGAGAAACCATCATACGGTGAGCAGTTTCCTTCAATTTCTAGATAATTTTGCAGGTGACTCAGTCAATGAATTTTTTGTTGTTGTTGTTTCCCTCAAGAATAGAATAGAATCGGCCCTGATGGTCTCACTGAGAGAGGTATACATCAGGTCACCACAGGCCCTCAAAGAAGACAGCGCCATCCTGTCCTCAGCTGCACCTGCCCCTCTTTCCACGCATCACAAGATCACCAAGGATGAGGCAGTCGGCTACCATCTTGAACGTCATTCACATTTTAAGTCCTAGTTACCATTTTAATGTGTTTCTTTGTGCAAGGAGGTGAACGTGCTGACTACCACTGTTATTTTGGTGAAATTAACTCAAAAGTAATGCAAAAGTAGTGTACATTTCAGAGATAGTAATATTGTAATGGAAGTAACTTTTCCCAACACTGCTAATTACCATCAATTAAATTATGAATATATTTTATACAACAAGACACTTGGTTATTGTGTTAATTTTGTAAAAAGAAATATATGTATTAATTGCCTCCCATATGGGGCCATTGGAAGCCTCTGTATGTCCCTCCTTCCTCTGGAAACTGCCTCCTGATTGTGGCCACAACACAAGCTGGTATCTCCTTCCTGATCTCCCTGACCAGAAACCCGTAGGCCCATTGGACCACCTGCCTGTAGGCTGTGCTATCGGAATTGCCTAGAGTAATGATAGGGGTGCAATGTTGATATTGATAATCCTGTTAACATAGTCAATATGAACAAGAGTGATAGAATTATTTAATGTGACATTTTCTGTTATTCTATTCCATAAAGGTATCTATGCACATCTGAGTTTAAAAATCTGCTAAACCCTCAGCATCAATAATGCACATTAGATTAGATTATATTCTACCTTATTGTCATTGTGCAGAGTACAAGAGAGTACAAGACAGAGTACAAAGACAGTGAAATGCAGTTTGCGTCCAACCAAAAGTGCAAAAAAATTAAATATGGCTATGTAATATGAAAATGTACTGGTATGTGCAATGTAGTAGCAGTAACATACTAGTAAGAGTTATATAGATATATGCAGTGTATTAACATAATATAAGAAAAACAGAATAAATATGGATATTCAGGATGAACCATATAGACAGACATGTACAGTATGCAGTGTGTACTGGTAACAGTACCATTGTAGTGCATAAACAGTAACATAAGAGTAAGAATAAGTGTACTGTATGTGCAGGATGAATAGTATGAAGAGCAGTAGAATATGGCTATATATGTGTAGTTACAGTATGTACATTAATTTTGACACAAAGTTTATTTGTGTAGAAAACTGACGCCTATAATAGAAATGTATAATAATATACTAGTGTTATAAATTAGTCTTATCTAAGCATACTCCGGTCTGTTGGTTTGGAGAGGGCCATACTCCTGCCTGAAGTTGAGGTATGCTACCTGCAGCGAGAACGGGTTGAGGCAGCAGGCATCAAAGCCGGGATGGAGCGTCAGGCAGGTAATCTCCGTGACCGGGACTAATCCCTCAACTAGTGCCCAGTAGGCATCCACCTCTCGACAACACATGCTGTCCACCGCCGACGGCATAGCCTCGCAGTGTCCACACAAGCACCTAACCGAAAAAACGATTATGTGCTGATAGTGCTAACCCGCTTGGATGGACTGACCAGTCCCTGTCTCAGCGTTCAAATCTTAGGTTGTAGAATATGACAAGACAAAACGTTGCTGGCTTAAATTAAGACAATGTAAATGTATGTTTAATCATGAACAAGGTCGAAAATATGTTTGCTAAAGCAGATTTATTGTATAACACCAAGGTACTAGCCTGGATGAACCAGCGTTAGCCACCGTGCTACAGTCACTCACCAAGTCACTTGCCCTATTCGCCACTGGTTTTGTTGACACCATAACTCTACTTCTCTCCTCTGCCCATTGTTCCTCCCCCTGATCTCCCCCCTAATCTCCCCCTGACCTCTATCTCGCCTAGCAGGCTCATAATTATAGGCCTGTGGGCCATCATAGGCATGCTCGCCGACGTTGGAGAGCTCGGTTTCCTCATCCACGTCCATTGTAATTTGAGCATAAACTTGACCAGACTCCCTCGCGTTACGTCACTTCCGGTCAGTGATATAGACGCGGAAGTTATTTTTTCGCAATTTTATCTCAAAAAATCGTTTATGGCAGTTATATACTCCTCCAGTTTTGAAGATCTAGTTGTTTATCATTAATATACACTATGCTGTATAGGAGTGTCCAACCTGCACATTGCTCTTTAAGTGTATTATGGTCTGTTCATGTTTCAATACAGCCTGTAAGTAAAACATAAGTTACATATGAGGTTTGTACACGCAGCTGAACACAGCGTGGAGACAGCTGTCAGCTGTGGCAAAATGCGATCCGCTCAGATAAACTTATGATACATAGGCATTTAAAATAGAAATGTAATTATATTTCTCTAGGCTACGTAGATGTGTTATGTTAGAAGCTGCAGGCTCATCACAACCACATTCTTTAATATTCATTATGCCTACTCATTCATCCAGATAAGACAGCATCTCTCTCATATTGCAACAAGTGCATATTGCAAATTGCACCGTGGGTCAGAGAGAAACCTATTTTCAATTACTCTGTATGTCTGGCAGGAGTTCGATCCAGTGTGGGTTCAATAAAGTCTATGTTATGTTATTGAATGCCTGAATATCTGCAATATAATTATAAGGAAACACTACAATTTCAGATATCTACAATCCAATTATTAATAGTTATCTTCATTTTATATATCCATAATGAAAAAAAAAACATTCCAGATATAGTGTAAATTAAAATATTCAAAACTTCACTATGCCTAGAAAAAAATATACACAGGTTCCAAATTCTTCTTTTATTTTGTTGACATATTAGAGCCAAAGGGTTTTACAGAGGGAATTTTAGATATATCCTTTTGTCACTGCATAAATCAGAATATGGTGTCAACAGCCATAAAAAAAATCAATTTTTGCCACGTTGTTAGGTATAAAATGTTACATAAATTAGGCTATGAATGATATCTGAACAATCCTCTCTGTAAATGCCTTCAGAAGTAAATAGGAGTGAAACTGGAAAGTTTAGTGTATGTAAGTGCTACCGAAGTTGAGTTGTCTGAGTTGTCTAGCCTTCACTGGTCTCCGTCCAGAGCAACGGGATCTGTTAGTCCACTTCTTTAACTGTCTATGCTGGAAACCTGTACGTTTATCCTGCTTCACAATTTTGTGGGAACCAATCACAAACTGGCTTATCCACCTGGCGCGCTATTGGCGGGTTTAACACGATGACGATGGAGAAGCGACCAAGCAGCTTTTTGTTTACATTCAACAAGTCGGCCACCAAAGTGCCGCACTCCATGTCAGCAACCCGTTGACTCCGCTGTCGCTGCTACATCACCTGGATCGTTGGTCTGATTGGTTGAAGGACTATCCAATTGCGTACAGAGTCATTTGAACTATCCCCGATGATCACATTGGTCAGAGCAGACTCCCCAGACTAATGTTCAATCTTAAAAAATTGAGCTTGGTCTGGTGCTAGCCAGACTAAGAACCTCCTGGAATGGACAATAAGTCACCTCATGAGATCGATAATGTTGTCAGACACTTTTAATAACAATCTGAGCCTGTCAGTGGCAAAAGCAATCACTTTTTTAATGGACAAAAATCGGGGGTGCACAATTGTCCCATTAGGTTACAATACAGCTCGGTTCGCGCAGGCCTGTCACTACGATCTTGCTCAATACTGGACCAAATTCAAAGATTTTTGTTCACATCAGTCTATTAGACACAGATGCATGGGGAAATGGTTGATAAAAAACGAAATTACCCTTTAACCAATTATTCTCCTTCTATTGTTCCACCAGGCCCCTCTCTGCAAGGCAGGTCCAGGTTTTTGAACCGAGACCCGGGGACTCCGCAGTCTGTGCAGAAGATCCAGCCTGTCAACCTGGACCAGGATCCTGACCAGCAGGTCGTCACCACCACCAAAACTGAGGTAGTTATTCCACAGTGCACCAGTAGTGATGATGAGGGCGAGTGAGATGGACAGCTTAATAAAAAATAAAAAAGTAACAGAATAGTTTTTTTCTTCTTCAGCATGATCAAAACAATCATTTGATGTGTATGTTTAGTTTGGCCCATGTCCTATCCGCTAACATGCAAGGGGCGGAGTTTATGACCTACAGAGACAGAGCGGATCGCGTCATACTCTGAAAGCTACACCCACCCGAGGGGAAAACAACTCTCTGCTCTCCATTGACTTGTATTGCGTGAAGGACCCTCCTCATCAATTTCTTTTGCTAGCAAGCAGTAGAAAAATGCTTACAAGCTGCTGTGTGGTGATATTCACTACTAACAGGGTAGTAACCTATGACTTAAGTCACATGGGCTTGCACCTCCACCACTGGGTGAATTTATATAACAGAAGAACAGCAGTGGTAGGGCAACTAGGGCAGCTACCAGAGGAGACTGTATTGTACAGTATAGGCGAAGTAAGTTTAGCCAAACAGTCTTCTCCGTACGGGCCTCAAATTATTGGAACTGCCTCCCCACTGCACTCAGAGAGAGCACCAGTTACTTATCATTTAAATTTAAACTAAAAACACTCAAAACTGCAATCATCAATCGTAGGTACTGCCAATCTTTCTATTGTACAACCCCAAATCAGAAAAAGTTGGGACAGTATAGAAAACACAAATAAAAAAAGAAAGTAGTGATTTCTAAATGTACTTTGACTTGTATGTCATTGCAGACAATGTGAACACAAAATATTTCATGTTTTGTCTGGTCAACTTAATTTCATTTGTAAATATACATCCTTTCCTGTCATTCAGACCTGCAACACATTCCAAAAAAGGTTGGGACAGGAGCAATTTAGGGCTAGTAATCAGGTAAATTGGTTAAATAATGATGTGATTTTAAACAGGTGATGTCAACAGGTGATTGTAATTATTATTTGGTACAAAAGCAGCATCCAAGAAAGGTCTAGTTCTTTAGGAGCAAAGATGGACCGAGGATCGCCAGTTTCACAACAAATGCGTGAGAAAAAAAAAATGTTTAAAAACAATGTTCCTCAAAGAAAGATAGGAAGACATTTGCTTATTTCACCTTCAACAGTGCATAACATAATTAAAAGATTCAAGGAATGTGGAGGATTTTCAGTGCGTAAAGGACAAGGGCGCAAGCCTAAGCTGAACAACCTTGATCTCCGAGCCCTCCGATCTCCGATCCATCAAGAATCATCATTCATCTATAAGCGATATCACCACATGGGCTCAGGACTACTTTGGCAAACCTTTGTCAAGTACCACAATACGTAGTTACAGCCACAAATGGCAGTTAAAACTGTACTGTGCCAAAAGGAAGCCCTATGTTAACAGTGTCCAGAAGCGCCGTCGACTTCTCTGGGCTCAGAGGCATCTGGGATGGACCATCACACAGTGGAAATGTGTACTGTGGTCAGATGAATCAGTATTTCAGGTATTTTTTGGGAGAAATGGACACCGTGTGCTCCGGACCAAAGAAGAAAAGGATCATCCAGACTGTTACCAGCAACAAGTCCAAAAGCCAGGGTCTGTCATGGTATGGGGTTGTGTCAGTGCCCTTGGCAAAGGTAACTTGCACTTCTGTGATGGCACCATTAATGCTGAAAAGTACATAGAGATTTTGGAGCACAATATGCTGCCTTCAAAAAGACATCTTTTCCAGGGACGTCCATGCATATTTCAACAAGATAATGCAAAACCACATTCTGCACACATTACAAAGTCCTGGCTGCGGAGGAAGAGGATACGGGTACTTGACTGGCCTGCCTGCAGTCCCGACCTGTCTCCAATAGAGAATGTGTGGCGCATTTTGAAGCGCAAAATGCGACAACGAAGACCCCGTACTGTTGCCCACCTTAAGACTTGTTTGCAGCAAGAATGGGACAAAATTACACCTGAAACACTTCATCACTTGGTGTCTTCAGTCCCTAAACGTCTTTTAAGTGTTGTGAAAAGGAATGGCAACATTACAAAGTGGTAAATGCTTTACTGTTCCAACTTTTTTTGAAATCTGTTGCAAGAACCAAAATAGGAATTTTGTTTTTTTGAAAAAAAAAAAAAAAGAATCATGAGGAACACATTACATTATGTGCTGTTGTATTGTCTGCAATGAAATACAAGTCAAAGTACATTTAGAAATCATTACTTTCTTTTTTTATTTGTGTTTTCCATACTGTCCCAACTTTTTCTGATTTGGGGTTTGGTAGTATTGTCGTTAGAGAATTGGCTACATTTGAAAGTTGAAGTGCCCATATTATGCTCATGTTCAGGTTCATAATAGTATTTTGAGGTTGTACCAGAATATGTTTACATGGTTTAATTCTCAAAAAACACCATATTTTTGTTGTACTGCACATTGCTGCAGCTCCTCTTTTCACCCTGTGTTCAGGTCTCTGTTTTAGCTACAAAGTGAGACATCGCCTCTATACCATCTTTGTAGGGATTTGCACATGCTCAGTAGCTAGGTAAGGGTCATATCAGCTAGCTAGCTTTTTTCTCTAACTAAAGTCAGTACAAGGCAGGATTAGCAGTAAGACTTCTTCTAAACAAGGCACACTTCCAACTTTGCGTGGAATACCTGCAGAACAGGGACATGGAAGTAGTTCTTTTGGAGATTATGGTGATTATGTCGTAGCAGTGTTTTACCATTGAGAACGAGCGGGCTAACCACTAGCATGCTAGCGCTAGGTTAGCCCCCTCGCTAGCATCTTGTTTTGGCTAGTGACGTAGAAAGCCTTGCAGATTTTGACCAGCTCACCCGGAGACTGAAGGCAGGAATCATTCAGAAACCATATCTCACTCAGAACAGCATGGATGTTTTGTGTCCTGGGCCACAGACAGAATGCAGTTAAATATGCAGGTCATTTGTTTCTTAGAAAGCATACAATGTCATATTAAATATCTCATGTTTTGTTTTTTAAATAATCAACTGACAAGGTGCAAAAAATATACTTTGGTATCGCCTCATGACTGTGATGCACTATGTGCAAAACGTATATGTATGTATATATATATATAATATATGCAAGGTCAAGTGAGACATTTCACACACACATAACTTGTTTTATGGATTAGCTGTTGTATCTTCATAAAGCCTTTTTTAAGTCTTCAAAGTTTCTCTAATTAAACACTTTTGATTGTTTTACAGGTTTTATTATATATATATACATATATATATATATATATATATATATATATGTATATGTGTATATATATGTATATGTGTATATATATATATATATGTATATGTGTATATATATATGTATATGTATATGTGTATATATATATGTGTATACAGACATGAAAATCACTCACCTTTCGGCGAAATTCGCCGTTTTGAAAACAAAATAGGTGACCTACGTGAATCGTGTAGATTCGATGAGAAAATTAGGGCTGCAGCTATCGATTCTTTTTGTAATCGATTAATCTAGAAATTAATCGATCGATTAATCGATTAATCGGATATTTTTTTTTGCGTTTTGAAACAACCAAAACAAATAATGTATAACAAAAATGATGTGGCTGTAAAATGATCAAGCATTTGGCTTTTATTTCTCAAAAGAACAGAGGTATTTATTCCAACTCCAACATTTGGCAATTTAATTTAATTAAGTTCCATGCTGTAATCTAGCCCTGACATCAAAGTAAATATCTGTTTTATGTAGATTTCTACACCTGCAGCATTTACCATTAGGCTACTAACAAATAATATAGCATTTCTGGGGTGAGCCTATTTGCTATGGTAACCTAGCAACCTGTGTGTGTGTGTGTGTGTGTGTGTGTGTGTGTGTGTGTGTGTGTGTGTGTGTGTGTGTGTGTAGTTTTTTTTTTTTTAGGCTATACTCTCTTGCAATTGAACGTGAATAAGTTTACTACTTAAAAACATCAAAGCTAAACATCATATCTAGTCAACCCGCATCACGACATCGCTACAAATACAGTATGCGATTAAAATCTGCGGCTGCTTAGGCTACGTTACCTTGTTTCAGCGACGCTCGGTGAAACAGCGTGTAGCGGATGTTTTCGGTTCAAATGCTGAATCATTGAAGTCGTACTGCTGTGGTCTGCCAGGTCAGTACATTGCACCTTGCTCTCTTCCCAAACTTTAGACATTCTCTGCCGTTTCTGGACATCTTTACTCTCCGCCATCGCGCTAACTAAATTCAAAATGTATCGCGCGCTAGTGGTGTGCTTCCTGAACAACAGTCCGTGTGGAACAATCAGATCCCTGCGTGTATAGTGCGCGTCATAGGAATTTAACGAGGCTTCGAGGCAGAGTTTTTGCCTCGAGGAATTTTTGTAATCGAGTTACTCGAGTAACTCGATGAATCGTTTCAGCCCTAGAGAAAATGTTTGGGGGGGGGGGGGGGGTGTACCAGAGATTCAGTGAACTACGAAGTTAGTTAGTTTGGTTGGTTCCCCAAGGGAGGACAGTGCTTGCAAAGGTAACGATGTAGACAGTTTGATGTGACATTGTGAAATAAATTAATTTACGTAGCCTACCTGTCAACTTTGGAGAAATATTATTTATTTACATTATTATTAATAAAGCCTTGGATTTGGTATACAAAGTTTTGGATTTCGTTTAAAAGTTTTGGATTTCTTTACAAAGAAAGGTCTTCTATACGTTTCCCTTTCCTAGGATTAAGTTCATACCGTAACAAAATGAACTGTTACTAATGTAGGCTAATTAAAAACTGACCGGAGGACCGAGACACAAAGTAAACACGCCTCTCTGACCGGTACCGGGGGGGGTAGCGGTTAAACTGAGCGGAGGATGTGCTGAATGTGTCGGTGTGTGACGGAGCCTGGCTGGCTGCTTCAGACAAAGCTCAAGCTAACAGGCTGACGGCGCCATAGACAGTATATAAAATGGACACAGCGATCCCGCTGTTTTCGACGGAGACAAGTGAAGCCTCTTACCAGCACTTTTCCGGTGATGGTTGAGCGTTACTGAGCGTTACTGCGCAGCTGCAAACTGAGCTTCCCGCCGTAGATGTGACGTGAGCAACGTGTCTGAACGTTGTAAGTCTTCTGGTAGCTGTGCCAAGAGAAATCTCAATCATTCCCAATCTATCAGAGACGGAGAGCGTAGGTATATGTAAGGAGATAACATAGGCACAGGCTAATTACTGCTAACTAAAATGCTAGTTAACATTAGTAATTAAACTAAACAGCTAATGTACGTCGAAACTGCCTGCGAGCTTCTCCTGTACTATACGGTAATTCCTCTACAATGCGACAGTAAGTCGCGTGGTTATGACACAACCGTTAGCCTATTTTTATAAAAACGTCTGCTACGGAGCCATAACGTGAGGTACAAGGTAACGTAGCCTTGTGTACATTGTCGTGTTTCTTAAGAAATAAACGAGGGACAAATGAAGTCTTGAAACGCTTCAGATGTAAAGTTATTGGCTGTCAAAGTGACGCCAAAATGAATGGCAGTGAATGGGATGCTAACGGGGGGTGATGGCTTATTAGCATCAAAATGGCGCCATAGGAGGCTTCACTCTGAGGAGAGAAGCCTGGCCCCTTGGACGGTGCAGCTTTGCTGGAGCTCCGACTGCTGTCTGTCCGCGCGGCCGTCTGACGGCATCAGTATTACATTGACACAGTTCATTACGTAAGGGATAATGTAGAGCGAGGCGGTTGTTATAGCGAATACAACCCCGACAGGGTGAATCAGCCTGAAGGGGTTGTATTCGCTATAACAACCGCCTCGCTCTACATTATACCGCTTATTACATGGCTACTTTCCAAATAAATCAATAATTTGACACAAAATATTGATTTAAAAAGGAGTTTATTGATTTAAATACGATTGTATTTCTTCCGCTAAAGAAAATAGTCCGTTCCGTCTACAGTTGGAATCCTGCGTCCATAGCAACGTAAACTCTGTATCTGTTAAGCTAATGCAACCCTTCGTCTATTACTCACCACCACCTTACGGGCTGTGGTAGTAGCCGTATACATTATGGGGTGCTGCCGTGGTGGACAAATGACCCAGCTGCTGTTTTAATCACTGCAGGAATTGACGTGACATTAGCTGACACGTGAGCTAGCGGGCTTTCGGCTGGTCGTATTCACATTAAACTGAACATTTCTGCTGACGGTTAAGTGAGACGAGGTAAATGGCTTCATGTCCTCATTCATCTCGTTTCCTTTTTACACAGCCGCTGCATGTTGACACACCTAAACGTGCAATGTAAGCTAACTAACTAGCGTTGTTGTCCCTATACTACGGCTGAAGTTACTGCGTAGCGATCATAGACCGTATATAAATATGTAGCGATATGCGCTCACCAGATCTGCTGTCATTGCTTGACTTGGAGGACAGAAGTTGCTCGACGGCGTTTCTCCACTTTTTGCCACAGCTGATAAATTATCCGGACTTCTTTCAGCAGATTGATTGATAGCTGTCCTCCAGAGTGAATAGAACTGCGTCCATAGCAACGCTCTTCTTTTGCATGGCAACGGTGTGTTATGCTTAGCAGCGGTCTGTTATGAAGAAATTACAGACCGCATTCTACATTAGAATTCAACCAAGCCATGTAATAACGGTTAATAACGTCTCATTGTCGCGTTAAATAGTAGGCTAGTCCAGTTCAGTGTTTTGGTCCAGTTGGTTTTAACACCTGATGTGAAGTGTAGGCCTACAGGAGTAGCCATGACAACCTGAACAAGCAGCGTCGTTCTGCTCCGTCTTTCTGCTGCGCCCCATTCACGTAGTGTCACGTTTTACACTATGAAGGTTAAACTCTGCAATTAATCCGCGGTGCACATGTATGCATGACCTGGTGGTCCATTACACTGTAGGCTATATTCAATATCACTGATCATTTCTGATCAATACAACATAGAAAACACTTCATAACGTTTTGTATCCATAATATGATTGTATTATTGTTGAATTTAGCCGTAAAAGCAGTAGCCTCTGGAAGTCAAACCTCCATTTTTCACAGTGGGAGCAAAACGTGCTCCTTGGGGGGGAAGTTACCATAAAGCCTGTTCATGCTGTGTGTTGTCTATCCGGCCCATGTCCCAAATGTGAAAGACCCCTTACTGGACTACTGAATATAATAATATTCCATTATATTTTGTATTTTGAATTGTTACCTGCCACCAGAATTTTGTCATTTCCTTTTACCATAAATTGGTGCCTAAAAAGGTATCAGAATGCAGGAATTGAAGTCTTTTACCCCCCCCCAGGACCAGGTGAAGTGATTGGTGAGCATGTGAACTAAACAATACACTATACTGATGCCCAACCAGCCATAATTACATCAAAGACAGCGGTAATAGCACATTTGCTGCGCGTGCGTGTCGCCGTGTTCATGAACCAGAACTTCAACAATAAATCAGTAAGTTGCTACTCCTAAAAAATGTCAAGGTTGGCAGCTCTGCATCAGATTGATGCTTTAAAGTATGTAATATTTAAAATTTTCTTCCGGGGGAGCATGCCCCCGGACCCCCCTAGAGGGGTAATATCCTTCTCACCTTTTTCACCCCCGACCTGTTTTCATGCCTGGTGTATATATATATATATATGTGTATATATATGTGTATATATATATATATGTATATGTGTATATATATATATATATATATATATATATATATATATATATATATATATATATGTGTATATGTATGTATGTGTGTGCAATGTCAGCTGTGTAACCAGTGGACATTATCACCGTTGTTTCTGCTCGAAATGCTACGTGAGGAGAGACAACTTTCTTCTGCACCTGAAAGCATGCAAAGTGGGGGTGGGATCATCCACGCCTCCCACAGTGACCAGCCCTCCCACAGTGATATGTCCCTTCATGCTTCATGACTAGCCCCTTTGTCCTCCCTGCAGTGCCCGTGCCCGTGCTCTATGCCTCCCGCAATGACCGGACCCTCTGTGCCTCCCGCAGTGACTGTACCTTCTATGCCTCCTGCAGTGACCGGACCCTCCATGCCTCTCACTGGGGCTGGCCCCTCTGTGCCTCCCACAGTGACGGGACCCTTGGTGCCTCCCACAGTGACAGGACCCTCGGGGCCTCCCACAGTGACTGGACCTCCCTCAGTGATGGGCCCCTCTGTGCCTCCTGGCAGTTGCTCAGCGTCTTGCATTATGGTGGGCTCTTCACGACCAATGAAAATACATAATTAAAAAATGAAGAAAACTTGTTGCACTTGTAATTTGAAATTGAACAAAAAAAAACCTGAAGTTACATATTAAAAGGCGACACTCAGAAACAGTTGTGGACCCGACATTAGCACCCAGCATCCCGCCAAATGCGGGTAGATTTCGGAAGTGGTGGGTAACACTGTCATTAGCCACTTTGGTGGGTGGCATGCCTTTATATTGTAACAATGGTGGCTGGAGTAGCCTACTGTACCACGACACAGGAACACAGCTGTGACCCAGTGTGCCATGGCCGGAGTACGGCCTGTACTGCACACCAGACCAGACCAGCAAGCCGCTGCGATTCCTTAAAATATCCCCCAGAGCTCCGTTCAGCGTGTGCACGCGACGTGGCAAGCCGAGGCAACAGTTGCGTCTGTACAGATCATTGACCATAAGATATAGGTTTGTACAAAGAAGTACAGAGAGAGCGTGCAGCAGGACAATTTAGCAGGACATTTGGTCTGTGCGCTCCACTTCCCGTCACAGAGGGCGCGTGCCGGCTGCTAAGTGACAAGCGAGCGCTCCAAATCACTTTCAACTAATCTTTTACATCCTTGCAACTGGACCTAGATACCCCAAGCCAATGAAGCAGATGTGAGCTTCATAGCTCATTCGTGGAACAATTCCTCTGAAAATGAAATAAATACTAGAATACTATTTTGAAGTTTTGTTATTAAACTGAAAATATAAAATTAACTTCTGTCTCGTGTATGAACACATACTTATGTGTACTGCATTTTTATAAAAAAATTGAAAAAATTCCCCCCAAAATGTAATATATCTTTTGGACAGAAACACATATACGAAGAAATATAGATATATGGTTATATATAAAAATTCTTCATTTAGAAGAATTGTTTTAAAAGTATTTTATACTTTTTTATGAAACAAATGGGTGTGAAAAGAATTATTTAATATTGTGTTCAAAGATAACATTAAGTCAAGTTTTTGTGTTAGAAAAATCCTATTTTTGCCAACTGAATGTAAATTGGAATATTAGTATTTTTTAATCAGTTTGTCCTCTCAGTCAGCAGAACCTGAGGAGGAGGTGGGGGAGCTGCTGATCGTCAAGGTGGAGGGAACGATGGAGAGCGAAGCCACCAACCATGAGGTGCCAGTAGACGCCTGCAACGGCAGCAGAGGAGACACCTACACCGCCACATCACTCCCCGCTGCCTCGCCAGACGCCAGACGCCGCAGCGAAACGGAGGTCAGTGGATCTGACATCGTCACCTTTGTTGTCGACAGGACAGCTGAAACTGACAGCAGCAGCAGCAGTGACACAACCCACAGTTCCCAGCTGGAGCTAGCAGAAAGTGATGTCAGAGCATGGGAGAGGGAGCCGCTGAACTCAGACACTAGCATGACGTCAAGCTGGGACGCCTTGCCAGCTTCTTGTCATGATGTAACGGACGGTAGGAGAGATAACAAGGCAGCATTAGACACCTCTGAGTCCTCCCTATCAGATGTGGTAGTCATTGATGGAGGGGGGGTGTCACAGCAGTGGGAGTGGTCAGCTGTAGACCAGACACAGAGAGAAGCAGGCAGAGGCAGACATGAAAACACTACATCAACCATGATTCAGTGTGCTGGGCTGGAATCAGCAGGACACGGGTCCGTGCAGGTGCAGTCCTCTCTGCAGGCATGGTCTGTTCTCCCTCGCGATGACACTCCAAGAACATCCAGTGGAGCAACTACTTTGAGCATCAACTCCTCTGTGAGCCACCAGTTAAATTCAATTCACCACAGCCACCACAAGCCCTTCTCCAGCAGCTTCCACCTGGCTTTTTACCACGCTGTCACCATGGAGCGCCCATACGGCTGCACCAGCTGCACCAAGCGCTTCTTCCTGGAGTCAGACCTGCAGAAGCACATGGCCAGGCACACCAGGGAGAAGCCCTTCACCTGCACGCTGTGCGGCAAGAGCTTTGTGTGCCAGAGCCAGCTGGAGATCCACCACAACGTGCACACCGGGGAGAGGCCCTTCAGCTGCTCCGTCTGCAACCGACGCTTCTCCCATCCCAGCAACCTCAAGAGGCACCAGAAGATCCAGCACTTAACACAAAGACCAGACCTCCCACAGCACTGCCGCACCAAAGATTTACAGCCAGGGGTTTTCACTGAAGAGGGCTAGACAAGGCTTTTGTTTACACAATGCTGTTTTACTTCAGATACAGTTTCACTTTTAAACACTGAGGATTATTATTAAGCACTTACATTTTTATCAAGCTGCCTTATGATGATAAGAAATTTGCTCTTTGCTCACCGCGGGGTAGGGCACAGTGCAGAGCTCACACATTCGCTGAAGCAATGCTCAGTACAGGTATAGCTTACTTCATCATAAACAGCTAAGCTAAGTTTAGCATGAGAGTTAGTTAAGTTCGTGAAAATGCCTATTCACAAACACGGTAGCCCAAGAGTCCCAACTCAACATCTTGTGGTTCTATGCTCAGACTTAAAAATATAATGTATAAACTAGTCTTAATATCATATATAGTGCTGTCAGTTTAACGCGTTAACGGTATTAACGCAAACCTATTTTAACGGCGACAAATTTTTTATCGCACGATTAACGTTCTTTCGGATCTAGCTAGACCGGAAACAAAACAGACACGGCCGGCAAAATTACGAATCCCACTATGGCCGCGCCATGTCCCGCCCTACGAAGCAGCTCGATTGGTTGGGGTTAGGCATTTCACCTCGAGTGGTTAAGGTTAGGATAGCGGATTGGTCAGGTGATAGGACCTGAACAAATGGGGTTACGTTACCTTGGACGCCTGGCCAATAGTAGTGATTGAAGGGCGGCCGCCCGGGCACGCCGTAGCCGCACACACTTGTTTGGACTTGCGAGCCGCTAGCTAGTAGGCTCATCACGGCGATTAGCTTCGGAGCGAGTATCGACTCTAGAGTCATAGTGAGAGAAACAAAGAGTCTCCTCTGTTCTTTCTGACCACGGTGGGAAACCTGGAGCAGGAGAAGTTAACCCTCTCCTTGATTTTACGTTGGTTATGGAGAAGGACAACCAGGAAATGAGTCGGGGGAAACCATAGTTGCTATGACGACCAGCCACGCTCGCCAGGCATGAGGCAGGACTATCTGCAATGGAAAATGGAGGTAACAGTGTTACATTGTGTGACAGATTATTAGCTCCAAGTGTGAATGTTAGAGTGAAATAGAGCTCAACAGCTGCTAACTGCTAGCTGAGACAGCATGTAATAACTTTAAAAGACCCTCAAAATAAAACCTGAAAAGAACCGTTAAAATATATAACAGCTGTTACATCAGCTGTAGCCTGATTTCCCAGTGTTTAGTTTGAGTTAACGTTATTTTAGACTGAATCAAGCTGTTAGCTAGCGGTTAGCCTAATTAGCTGTTAGCTAAACTAACGTTAGCTTGTCGGCCGAAGTGTGGAACAGGTCGTGAATCGGGCAGTGTCGTAGATCCTCGGAAAATCATCTTGCGCATGTGCATGACAGATCGTGCAGGCAGCTCGCCCTCCTCCCCCTCCTCACCAGCATGAGTTCCACCAATCAGAGGCATCACTGTGGGATTGTTCAGGATTGTGGTTAATGAAGTCCAAGACAAGGTTGGTGCCCCACAAACTTTTGGCATCTATATGAGCATATGCAATCGCTTAGTCATGCCGTAGCTGGTTTTAAGTCTACCATCAACGTTACGATTTTATGGCTTATACTGAAATTGTCAATGGAGAAATTGCATTGGATTTTTACTTCCGGAACCCACTGTTGAGCTCTATTGAACATTACGTATATGCCAATCTTGGTTTCAATAAAAAAAACATTTGCACAAAGCAAGCCGATCCACTTTTCCATGTTGATAAGAGCATTAAAATGAGAAAAAATAATGGGACAAAAAGAAATCAAGGGACATTTAGAATAGATAAAAATGTGCGATTAACTGCGATTAATCGTGAGTAAACTATGACAATGCAATTAATCGCGATTAAATATTTTAATCGTTTGACAGCACTAATCATATATGATGAAACTGATGAGAAAATGAATAAGGAATTTTACTGTGAAAAGATGAACACTATGTGTCATAAAAAACAAACAAGTCATATTATTACTTTCCAACTCTTCCTCTTCATCTGGTGCCAAAGGTCACACACTCTTTCTGGAACAGACACTGACTGTAAAGACAGGGATTTGGAAGCTTTGTCTTTGAGTGCTTTAGTGCACTAAGAATATTGGTATCAGGCGCTTTTTTCTTAAATTTCTATTTTCCATCTAATTAATAAAGATTTGACTGAAAGAGGAGTTTTCTTATCATATTCTAGTGAGAATTCTGTTCTGTTTTCGAGTGAGAATTTTGGCCAAGTATACTTACATACACAAGAAATTTGACTTTGGTAGGTGTTAACTCTATACCTTCAGCAAATAGACATTAACCAAGTATGATTATAGTTGTGATGGTACTATCTACCAAATTAAATAAAGATTATACATACTGATGTGGACATGGATACTGCATGAGAGCAGTAACTGTTCTAGTGTCATTTGGATTCATCACATCAGATGTAACTGTGTTTAGCCATTTAATGTATCCTTTTACTCAGAGCTATGAGCTCACCAAAGAGAGGGGGATTTACATGTGTACTGATGTATACATACAGTGTAAATAAATGATATTTTATTGTATAGTGTCATGGTTTACTGTTTATAATTTGATTATATCTAGCACATACATCTTACACAGTGACTCCTATATTAAATAATGCTTATTACTGTGTCAGAGCCTGGTCGGTTCTTTGTGTCAGCTAAAAGCCTGCCTCCTCTTTCCAGGGCCAGAGATGTCTGAAAAACACAAGCAGCGCTCAGTGCAAGGTGGAAAAGATGCATGAAGTGCAAGGTATCAGTCTGTTCTTCTGTCACACCGTCCAGTCATTTCAGCCTACACCAAGCAACTTCACACCCCAGCTCTCCAGTTTGTTTAAAGTTGAATCATTACCAAACTGTCCATGTTTACCTCCTCAGCTGTTCTGTGATTAATTCTATTGAAGCATATGAGAGACATAAGTATTTTAATTTCAACAGCCATTGAATACTTAATATTGGAGTATTTTACTTTGAAAACCATGTATCTGAATGTATTTGTTCTGAATTCACCTCTT